>JAOTQE010057100.1:0-19527 GCA_025631205.1 Nesometra sesokonis
AATTTGTCCTTTCTTAGCTCATTTTACACAGCGAAGTATATAAAATAGCGCCCTCTATTTATATTTATACCCACGAAGCTAGATGTAAACAAGGTCGCTAATTCGGTGTATTGAATTCCTTCCAAGTCCTTTTCATACAATGGTTTAACCGTATGCTATTTCGTATTCAATAGAGGCATAAGTTTGTGAATTAATATAAATTTGAAAAAAAAACCACAAACTGAATACTTTTACCACTGTAACTTAGTATTCGAGGTAAGTAGGCTTTTTACAGAATTGTTTGCTTAGTTTTAATACAATATTCAACGCAAAAACTTCTTCGTCAATAGGAGGCGCTTGACGAAAAGTAAATCTATGCTGTATCGGGCGCCCTCTAAAAAGTTCTAAAATGTAGCTCCGTCTAGGATCTTAGGAACAGTAAGTAGTGTCAGTTCACGGTTGATTGGTGGTTTGTATATATTGAAAGGGGTCTAGAGTCGGGCTCTCTAGTTACATGAACTTACTTAGAAGTATAATAATCTCATATTTTGAAAATATTACTACAAAATGTATTAATAAATGTAAATATTAGGCTATGCCTACTCTAAATAACTCTATACCGGTACGTGATTACCGGCACTGTTTTGATTTTGCCAATGCCGATGACACTCTTCATATCGGTTTTCTACGATCTATGATAATTTTTCATTTGGGAATTTCTGGCAGCCACTTGTGTCATCTTAGCTAGCATTATCTGTCTAAATATCGTCTAACGCTGTATCCCCACCGATGTGAAACTTCTGAACTTTAGAAAGTTTCTACATTCTCAAGAATCGATCAGGTGTGGTCTTATATACCACATGCCTTACGTTGTCTACCTACAAGTTGACTCGTTAAGCATTATTAATTTAAAAATATGGTCACCGCTTCAAATTCAAGGTTGTATGGATTTCGATAAATAAAAAAATGAAGTTCTATCCAACGCCTCCTACGGACAAAACTCACTGCGAGGAAAGTAGCATCTCTGTTGTATAGCAACGATATGATTGGTGTGGGTCTAATCCGATTATGACGACAGCTGGAGAAGGTACGAGACGAAGGTAGATCGGTAAACATGGAGATACGCTTGTTTTCTCTGTTGATTCGCCTAATTCGTTACATTAGAGTACTTAATCGGTTAGGGTTTATAATACTGGTATATATCAACAGGAAGGATGTGACTAGGGTGTTAGGTGACCACCCAGCTATATAGTTCAGAGGACCTACAAACAAAACGAATCCACTCACACTTTGGCATAGCATTGGTTCGAGACGGCGATTTGGCTTAATATATGTAATATCTGGCACAAATTACGTTCCTTAACAGGCGCGGATCCAAGGGGGCCCAACGGTCCCAGGCCCCCTTTTGAAACCAAACAAATATATTTTTTGCACAATTTTGAGTAAAACGGGCAACCACGCCCACCCGGATTTGGAAGTGGGCCCCCACCCCTTTCGGTGGATCCTGGATCCGCCCCTGCATAAATGGATTGTCGTACCTGTAGGCTTAATTATGCTAATTTCGGCAAACTTCATAAACTTAAAAGAATACTAAATACCTATCAATAATTAATAGGCCTAGCTAACTTTAATATTGCATTGGAGTGGAGTGAGAAGAAGGACCAATGAATACGTAATGATACTTTAATTTGCATATTGCATACACCATCAATTTAATGATTTGTGTACAATATTTTCCATTGATTTTCTCCAAATTCAGGACAGGAAAAAGATTAAAAAAATCTCTGACTCAATCTGTAACAATTCTGATATTATAATAAGGATAGCAAACTACAGACAAAAGTAGAATACGGTGGGATGGTTAACTTCAATATTTTAAGTAATCCCACCCCTAAATCTAACCCTAACCTCAACACCAACCCTAAATTTTCCGCTACCTTAACCACGCTCCTGTATACTACCTTTCCATCTTTTGATTTCCTTATAATCAACACCTGTAGATGGAATAACGGACGCGATTCTAGATACGAGAGGAGAACATACTCATAAAAGTATTCTGACTACATATTGTTGTGTAGGCTAAAGCCCAGTCCAGACTATCAAATTTTATATCAAATTTTATTTTAAATTAGTATTCGACAAAAACAAATTTATTATTCCCATATAACAATCATTATTTGGCATAGTTTGATGTCATGACCATAAATTGGCATATCGACGATTTTTGTCAGACAATTTGATAGTGTTAACGCGTAAAATCGGAAACACACTATAAATAAATTAATGGGAAAAGAGAATATGGATGGATCACATTTTTTGCTAAGCCTTTTGATTTTTGTTGATCGATTTTAACAATTTGCATATATTGTATTCTAATGTTTAACTTGAATTAAACGGTTTCGGTTAACTATACGATACGTAAGGAAAAAGTATCTGTTAAGTACATAAGCTCTCTGAAACCAGTATCCGTCATGCGAAGATGACCGAGATGCAAGAGTAGTCTACAGCTAAACATTCCTGTGGGGGCATCTCTCGTAAGCGGACACCTCCCATAACGTCCACTCATTCAAAAGCCGATTGTTCTTCCTATATAATCATCGTCATAATTACCTCCCGTAAGCGGCCATCTTCCCTAAGCGACAGCTGACACTTTTTGACTTAGAATTTTATTTTTTTATGATAATTTACCTCCCACACCGTTGAAAGTTTTGTGTTAGACAACAAACACATTTCTGTACAAAGAAATGGCTGAAAATCCAATTACAGAACCAACTGATCTTAAACAATAGCAACTAATGTTTAATAAAATATAAAATGCGATGTCTAGATAATTGAGGACCTCTGCGTTGAGAAGAACGTGAAATTTCACACATAAACACGTATAATGTAACTTTAAATGTTTGGCTGAACCCTAGCTTGGTTCCCACGACTTAACAACGCCACTCCCTAAGCATCATAATTCTCATCCTGTAAGTGGCGAGTAAACTTGCTGTTGGATGTGACACGAAATAAAATAAAAAATAAAAATAAAATGTGTGAAAATTTGATGCAAATCGGCTCAGTGGTTTTGGTACTCAATATGTTTGTTTCATATACTTCCCAGTGAAAATATCCACACTTATCGTTTTCAGGCTGTCAAAATTAATATATTCCTAAAACAGTAGTTCGTGTTTTATGGTCCCTGAACTCCGATTATCCGTTCATATAAAACTATGTTTAACAATTTGAATCATCTCGTAAAAAACAATTTATATCTGTCTTTCTATTAATTATCAGGTTAAAATTTTGGCAATCGGATTGAATCTATTGATCCGGTCTGATGTCAAATAATTGTATAAGTTATACAACGTCTCCAGTGCTTATAATTTAGCAGGAAACACTATAGTCCTTGGAGAGACTGGGCCATTGAAAATGCTTGCTTCGCAAAATGTCATCCAAATTAATAGATTTTAGAGTACGTTTTACAAAATATAACGCTCTATTTTAAAACGTAATATGATCAAGAATCTACATCTTCGCCTTGTTGGTTGATCGGTCAGACGGCTGGTCTGTTGGTGGGTCGGTCGGTATTTAACATTTTATTGTTCAATATCTGCTGAGTCCGAATGGTTTCAAAATTAGCCAGTAGTTTCGTAATAACGTCTATAGACTATCCCACTTTTGTCCAGGGTGTGGCTCCAGAATTGTGTGACCGGGGGTAGGGCTACTATTTTGGACCGAACGAACGTGTTCCCAGTTTTAAATTTGACAATCAAAAAAACAAAAACCTAGTACTTTCTTTATTTTGCGTGTTTAGCGACTCTTTACTGTTATAGTTGTCGGCTACTTATCAGCATTTCATTGTTGAAACTTTTTTATAGGAGATCACTTAATATAAGAGGGGCGCACATGTACTTTGAGGGGGCGGTAGAAACCCTCTAAATCCGCCACTGGGTCGGTCGTTCTGTCCACCGGTTTAATAAATGTTCTTGGTTCGTAAATTAAAAATAAAACCGTACTTGTTTATTATAATTAACATGTCTTTATCTTACGTATTAAAAAACAGCATGGTAATTTCTTCGCAGAACCAAAAACATACCATAAAAGATACATTTGTAATATATACATATGCGTTTGCTGTATCTCACGTATGCAGTTCTGAAATGAACTGCTCAACATCTCTCAACAGTTCTTTTCAGATATGCACATGTGATGTACCGCAACTTTATATACTGTATTGAAATTTCGCCATGTGAACATTCAAGCAGCAAAAGCTATAAGAAAATCCTCTTTTACTACTTACAACACTTTCAGGTTGGTGAAATTTGTGAATACATCGGGATGAACAACGGTGAACTGATTATCATTAAGATATCTATAAGGAAATAAAAAAATATTATATTAAAGAAATATAGGCCTAAAGAAAGCATATAATTGGTGATTATAACATGGAAATGCTATAAATGCAACATAGGCGGAAGGTCACTTGGCGCAAAACCCAATACGCGTCTAAATGGAAGGAAAAATGTATAAATACAAATTTAATAACTCCTGTGATCGTTTAAATTAGACATAAATACTTAAAATGGCATTGAAATATTCGAAAGCAGTTAGAGACTATCAAACCAAACGAAAACAGGAAAGGTTGCACACGACTTGTGGGAAACCTGCCAATTTAATATACGTTTGTGAAAACATTATTATGTACATGTGTGACGCCCAAACTCGACATACTTAACTGCCCCAAAAGTGCTTGACTCAAAATATAAATAATTTTTTATTGATTCATAGAAAATATGTAATTTTTTTGTTTGTGCTTTAGGTAGGCCTACTACATTTTGCAGAAATGTGTTGATCAGCGTTGATCTTATAGAATATGTAATGACACACAAGGCTGTTGGGGAAGATATTGGCAAACTTTCATAGACATACGCTATCGTTAATATCATTACTACTATTGTATTACATTATTTATACATTTATTTTACAAATTATCTTTATTAGTTATTTGCTTTTTGAAGCTCTGGAGGGACAGGGTAAATCATTAGAAATTTCTTGAGACTTGTTGCTTCTGAACATGTCGAAGTTTTTTTTATGTCGGTAGAACATGTTCTCTCTTGAATCGGTCGCTGAGGAAACAATACAGCACCTTCTTGAAACATTAAACTATTTTTAAAATAACTATGCGTAAAACTACATCAAATTTTATGTAATATAGGCCTAATAATTTGAGAGAAGATACTTTTATAGAAAAAAATGGGTTGATGTGATATTAGGAAGCGTATTGAATACCGGAATTTAGACAAGCCTACTGTACATTGCATTAGAGAGCAAGTTTAGGATATGGAAGTTCATCTATTACGTTGGTTCCGGTGTCTCCTTCATCAACTGAAATTTGATCAACTCGCTCAACTCATCCCGACGTCATCTCTTCCCAAATTTGATTCATCCCCAGGCCAACTCGTCCTTAAGTCAATTCGTCCCCAAATCCACTCATCTCCAAGTCAACGTTCTCCAAATTTCTCCAACATTATTATTCCTCTTTCACTCAATTCCTACCTCCAAATACGAAGTGATATTATTTAGAGGTATAATCTTATCCTTAATATGGTTACATATGTAAAGATTCCAAAATGTCTAACTTGTACTGTTAGCTCATCCAGTTAAACTACTGACAAGATGAGTTTTTTTTTCTTTTACAGCAACTCCCATTTGGAATCATTTACAGAGTAAGAATGCACTTACAAGTACAATATGAAAACATATTTCTTTAGAACAAATAATAACCATTAAGTGCATTCGATTTTAAACGTCGTTATTGGTAAATATGCTATATATATTGAAGAGTGTTATTTATATTATTGTCGTGCCTTTTTTCTTGTTTGCAGTTATGATGCAACACGGAAGAGAACAGGACTATGTCAGAATAAACGTTGTCTTGAAGAAACACCAGTGAATACAAACATTACTGAGGCCATTTTTATAATCATGCATTATAATATTTATTGTTTCAATGTCAACAATATTATTTCTGATGCTATTATTAGAAAAACAATAATATTTATTAAGCCTCTTTTCTCACCTAGACTGGTTACAGGTGTACACAATTATCTAACCGCCTATACATTTTATCATTGATATCAAATTACGTGAGTAAATTTCTAATAAATTTTTCACAATTTGTACAAGTTTAAATCAATCATAGGAAAAATTTCCGAAGGGTATACTTTTTGAAATTGAAATTCATAGAAATTAATCTTATTTTAAGCTGGTCAATTTGATGCCACTATCGGGTCATTGAGTCTTTCCTGAGGGCACAGACCCAGTATTGCCCGGGTTTATCGTTTCACGCTAGTGGTCATTATATTAATATTGGAAAACTACTCCAAGCTTGTACTCCACTTAGCCGAGCCATATCACTTTGCAATGTGCAGCTGGGCTGAATTCAAGCCCTCTGGCCAAAACTTTAGAGAGCGTAGGCCTACGAAGTATAAATAATACTGGTGACGAAGGTTGTGCAAAATAATAATAGGTGTATAGGTTCGATTGTGAAGTGTAGAATATCTGAAAATGTACTGAAATAACTATAATTATTATCTAACGACGTTCCACAAGAATAAGTCAAGAGGTGAAAGTAATTACCATTAATTTGGAAGGTGCATTTATGAAAGTCTAGACTATGAGGTAACATTTCTACGAAGTACTTGGTTTTGTCTGACAGGTCTAAGCGTAGCCTGGTAATGTTCCAATCCAATAGGAAGGGTCCCGTTCAATGGTGGCGCCAGCGGGAAGAAGGGGGGGGCGCCACAACTGTTCCCGTTGATCTATATAGTTGGTTAAAATGATTTGCTTCACATGAGTAACAATAGGTATAGATAACGAGATGGTAGGCGTATAATGAGACTGGAAGAGGAGGATGTGGTATCTGTTAAGGTTGATCTGTTTAGGTGGGATCTAGAGCAAATGATTTACCTTAGACATGAGTAACAGCAGTTATAGATAGAACAACCATACAGGAGTAAAGTAAAGGAGTGTGTTGAAATTGTTGTTGCCACTGTGATTAAAATGGCCTACTATGATACAATACGCAACATGCATTTAAAAATCAGGAACACACTGCTTGGGTTTTTAGGACACCGTGGCATTTTGTATTCGTTCCTCGTTTAGCCAAACAATACAATAAACCACGCCATAAATCAATTGAAACACATAGAGACTTAACGCATAACAATATAAATATTACACACATTAATTATAATGAATGTGTTATAACCGCCACTGGGTCGTTGATCTTGGGGATTTCTGTGTCATTCTGCAGGTGGATTTGTGTTTTTAATGCTCATTAAGCCAATTGATTTCCTCAAACGTTACTTGAAACAAATTTACAGACTGGCATATAACGCTAGCCTCACGTTTCGGCAAGGAAACCGTCCACTGCGATTTCCCAGTTGGAGCATAGTGACTAGTAGCAACCTTAATACCTACTCTTTGAAAAACACCGCGTTGGTTTCAACTCAAGCCACAGAATTCTGATATTTTCAGATATGTTGTTATTGTTGTGTAAGGAATTGCCCCCGAGTATTGATACAATATAGTTTGGACTTGTCGTGTAAAAATGGTTGAAACTGGAGAACTTATGAAAACTTTACTACGAGTTAATGGCAATTCCACCACGTCAAAATCGGCAGTTTGATGCTCAATATTGTCCTATAATATACCTAATTTTTTTAGTGACTAATACATGTTTGTGGCTCACCACGTGTAATGAACATAACTTTATTATATTGTTTAGAATATGTCGTGGTCCATTTTATTACTCCATCCTATGCAAAGGTTTTGTAAGAATTTATTACTTATTACTTTAGTTGATATCAGTAATGCTTCCTGGAGTTGAAGCATAAGTACCAGGCCCTCAATACCAAACCTCTTGAGCGGGTAGTGGCCCAGTGCAGTACTTGCTCTAAGGAAGACTTATACTACTGAATTAGAACTGATTGGGAGAGTATGCTCCAAATATAGTAATAACAGTTCTTCTCGAAAAGGCTGTTATTATTTAAAATAGTATACTTCTATCAATTCTTTAACTAGTCTATTTCATGTTGTCTTCATTAGAGCAGCAATAATCGACCAGAATGACCATGGGAGCTCCAGAAGAACCACTAATTACATATGATAAGGAAACCATCCAGAGAAGAAACATATTACCCGATTATACCTAGGCTAAGTGGCCTCTAAGAAAGCATTTCCAGAATTGCTGTTTCCAATTTTGGAGGAAATTTCAACATACGAAAGAGGCTCCGGTTCAATCATTTACTCGATACAAACCTCACGCATTTCTGTTTATTGAAAAATGATCTAAAAGCAAGGCTTACCTAAAATAAATTAATTTATCGAAACTGGACCACGACATGCCGTTAAATAAATACAGAATTTCCTATCCATCGATACACCTTAATAAATTATATATTTACCGCAATCTGATTTATAAGAAATTGGAACATATCCATTGTCCCCATTCTATTGCACTCCAATTATTAACCACATGGAGTGTTATCCAGCATCCATGATCGACAAAACCCGCGTGTCTCTTACAATTTCACCGGCTACAGAAAGTGCTATGGCCATATTTCCTTTATGTTCGTGGGGTGGTAAATTTCCAAGAAAATCTAAAAGTTTAATGGATAAGTGTCACCTTCGCTACTTATGTATCAAATGCATAAGCATATATATTTTCGGTCAACTTAGAAAATTCGAAAATGTTAATAAGTTTGAATTTAAAAACTGTAAAAATAACTGAAAGACTATTTATGCAGAACAAAGTTAGGCCTATCGAATTTATTAATAAACCAATAAAACTTTCATTAGTTCTATTAAATTTTAATCAATTTTAACAATTTGTTCGACATTATTATATACGTCTTTATAAGACAATTTACAGTCAGTAACTTGTAGTTAATATTTCGACAACATTGATTACCCGTTACGGAAAAATAAGTTACCGGTACATAATGAGAATATCCTATTTTCCAGGTGGTAACTTACCTGTAGTTTAGTTATTTCAATCATTTGGGCACTGAAGTGCAGACAAGCCAAATCTGTATTGTACTTTATAATACTTTAATTTTATCAAATTGACCTAAATAATATTAAATAAATTGACCTATGTATTTATATAAACATATGTTGTTTGTGTTTGGTGGATTTATGGCATTGATTATTAATTAAAGGCGGGAAAACTTTCCTTGTTGCTATGTACGCCTGGAATACGCGGGTGGTTACCAACTAGCCTTCCTTCCTGACACTCATTATCACAAAAACACAAAGCTACTTGTGGGATTCGATCCGACAGTCGCGTGTTACTATGGGATTAAAACGAAAGAGAAAGTAGAAAAAAGATCGTTGGAAAAGCTGACAAAAAACAAAGATGAAGAAGAGAAAGACGAAAAATTTTGTTATAACTGTGATAAAAAGACCGACATTTTCCTCGTAGTGGCTGGAGGATAGTTACCGGAAGATTGAACGTCCGTTTTACCGATCAATACTTTACAGAACTCCGATTCGGTTAAAGAGGAACTGGCACAAGGGTAACAAGCAAAACAACATAATGGAGACATTTTTAGGTAAATAGATAAATAATAATAAATAAAAATAATTAACTAAATAATGTATAATAGGCATATTAATAAAATAGTAAATTAAATCAACTTAAAGCAAAGTTAAAAAGGCTTATGAATTTTAAAAATAAAATTCATGGTAGGCCTATGTATTTCAATAAGAAATTTATATTCAAAATACATGTTGGTTTCACGGCAAAAACATGTACATTATAGTTACATAAATACACTTGTATCACATTAATTATTGTATGGTTTTAAGAATGTTTGTGTAATTTTTGTAAAACAATTAATAATCTCTGTGGATTGACTATATATGACGATTTCCTCAGGATGTTTGGTGGCGCAATTACAAGGTGTTCCTCTGTGTTGATTCAACGGAACACAGCTAAAAGACACATTATGAAGATCATCAGTAGAACTCCCAAAATTCCCATTGAGTTTGTATTGTACTCGGTGGTAAAAATAGACAATAAATATACAATTCTTAGTCAGGAAATTGTCAATTATTCGAATGCCTCTTTATAATTGATTTTGTTTCAAGAGCGGCAGCTGCTGTAACCGTTAGCAGCGGCAGTAGCAACAGTAAAAACTGTAGCAACAAACAGTAACAGTAGTTGCAGTAGCAGCGGCAACATCATCAGTAACAGGAGAGTTATTATAGTTATAGTATATTAAGCTCATTCAGATTCTCAAATTTTCTTTGAAAAAAACTTTGATATGGTTATATTTGGTTATGATGACATCACATCAATGCCATACATGGGTATATCATTACCATATATGGGTACAGCATTTTTACAGTTTTTGTCAAAATTTGATAGTCTGGATTGAGATTTAGGTCGTTTAATTTAAAGTTAATCTTTTTCAAATCCAACGTTAATCTTTTTTGTAAGTGACTTTAACATTTTAAATATCATAAATTTGCACTTATATCCATGTGCATCTTACCAAGGTTTCCGGATGCTTCTTACCGGTGGATGTCAGAAACTTAATGAATTAAATTCAAATTAAATTAAATGCTAATACCTAATCATTAACTTTACTAAAATTAGTTAAGTTTAGTAATATTTACCTTACTTACACAGTATTTTAGATTAATGAAATTTCATCTAGGGATTAATATGTAGTTACCAAAAGTTCAAACTAACAAAACTTCGAGAGATATTCTTATTTGAGATAACTACTTTAATTTTTATGTCTATAAACATAGGTCTAAAATCCATGTTGTTGTGATCATACCTCGTTAATTTGGAGGCGGCGTAACCTTGTCAATAGCACATATTAATACACCCCAGGAAATAGGCAATCCATCCCTTAATTTCCACTCATTTTAAATCATATTCCGCAAGCTTAATAGTTAGTATCCGTTTATCTGTTTTCATTAAGTCGTTATTTTCGAAAGCTACTTGTAAACCATTTTGACGTTATTTGCTCGATGGTGCAATGTGTTTAAAACTATACAATAATTTTTGTTATTTTAATTATTCTTTAGCCAATGCAATAAAAATATTGGTAACAGTATGTAAATAAGAGAAATGCGAAATCCATTCAGTGTTGTGGGGAATTAACAACAGTAGTAGCATCAACAACAAAGGTAAACCCTAATAGCAACATGAGCTGCAATGTAGAAGCAAAAAATACCCAAATCGTTGCTTTATATAAGTATAATATGGTCTTTTAATTCCAATTTCCTGTTAAGAAAGATAAAGTCAACTCCATTTAGTGGAGGTAGTGTAGTGAATTAAGAGGAGTACTAGCAGTAGGAGTAGAAACAAAAATATCAGAATCGTTACTTTATATGAAGGTCTTTTAATTCCAAATTTCTCTTAAGAAAGATAATGTCAAATCCAATGAGTAGAGGTAGTGTAGTGAATTAAGAGGAGTACTAACAGTAGCAGTAGAAACAAAAATACCAGAATCGATGCTTAATATGAAGATCTTTTAATTCAGTAGAAACAAAAATACCAGAATCGTTGCTTTCATATGAAGGTCTTTTAATTCCAAATTCCTCTTAAGAAAGATAATGCCAAATCAATTTAGTGGTGGTAGTGTAGTGAATTAAGAGGAGTAATAGCAGTAGCAGTAGAAACAAAAATACCAGAATCGTTGATTTATATGAAGGTCTTTTAATTCCAAATTCCTCTTAAGAAAGATAATGCCAAATCAATTTAGTGGTGGTAGTGTGGTGAATTAACAAACGTAGTAGAAGTTGCAGCAGCAATAACAGTAGCAACGGTAACTGTAATAGTAACAATAGCTGCAATGTAGTAGAAAAAGAAATAGAACCGACTAACTAATCAATGGTTGGTCAGACATAACCAAGAAGATATCTGCTATCTCCAAACCAGATGAACATTTTCAGTTATATAGTACATATTACTTCTTATACATATTAAACATCTTAAAAGGGGTCGACAGACAAACTAATTAGAGGGGCTTCGCAACTTCACAAAAAAGTGAAATTCTTGTATCGTTTGAATTGAACACCTTAAATATGTCACAGTTGGTCAGTATTTTACGACGATCATCAACAATTCGTTGAAAATTTGATGTATTTTTAAACATATTTAGCAACTTTCATCAATGGAAGTGTGACATATGAGGCTAGTCATGGCAAAACCACCAAGTTGTCGCACAGGAAGTTATTGAGAAATAAGTAAATAAACAACAGAAAATATAAACAAATACAAAGGATATTTTGTTAGATGTCCGATTCTGAAAATTGACCCATTATTTTAAAGCTTGCGAAAAGTGTAACATGGCTACAACAAAAACTCAATTTTCAATTGTCCTACAACTTGGTGGTTTTGCCATGACATGCCTCATATCTGTTTTCGTTTTCGTATTTCGTAAAGTTGCAAACCCTCACTAATGTCGACCCAATTGGACTACTAATAAAATTACATATAAACGTATTGAAGACCAACGGATGGATCGATTGGCCGGTCAATCGACCGACCGACCAACCAACCGGCTCACAGACATGAAATATAGAGATGTTACGTATCTAGAAAAACGACTTACAAATGTATAATTTGCAATAGAATACAACTTAAAACTATGATGTCGATTGTTTCTCTCATTGCGTTGATTTCTTGGTATAACTCATTTTAAAGCGTTTCATTTCTGTTTAATCTAACCTTTATAACTTTTTTCGGTCGTGAATCTGTTTATCCCACATCTGCATATCCCAAGATGAGAAGTACGATGTTTTGGTAATTCGTACTTATTTTTGCGGTTGTGGATTGATTGGAAATTTGAAATACCATCGATCGAATACATGGAGATATCTCATTTTGGTTCGTGATTGAGATTGGTGTCCGCTCTGTAGGTGGACGAGGGACAACCGTCATTCACAAACCAAGTCCAACAAAATCGGCCCTGGAGGTTCGGTTGTACGAGTTTGACTGAAAATGGCATTTTTGTGACAGTTGGAATGTGGTCGCATCTCTCATAAAATGTTTTCCTTTAAAATGTGATTTATGTTATTATTATTATGGCGGATTTATATAATATAAAGCTTTGTGGGTCATATTAATTTAAGATACTTTCCTATATTTTTGTATCTGTTGGTCTTTGGTTCCCGGATTTAAATATATCTAAACGATTGCTTTAGAGATCTACCGAAATTTTAAAGACAGACCACTTATAGTGACATACCCTAGATCAGAAGCGGATTGCAGCTTCCCATATCTGGTTGATGAAGTTCATTTATTTTTCCAGTATTTCATAATGCGTCAATGCCATGCTTTTCCGTTTTTCCATACACCCGCTATATCTCAAATTTAACTTGTTATTTTGTCATATCTAGTCTATATATAATTGTATTAAGTAGGTTAGTACCCTATTAACACATTCCCTCATACAAGTCTTAATCACGTATCCAATTTTACTATCACCAAAATAGCCTAAAAACATTTTACGCAATGAAATTCCTAACATTTTTATGAACTCTCTATAAATATTATAACAGTATCAGCTCTCATGTAAAAAAGTGAGACATCTTAAAAATTAGAACTACATAAATAATTTTGAATTTTACATGAAATGTTCTTGATGCGAGATAGGCGTAGGTCTAATTATAGTAAAAATGTTTGAATCGGTATTCGCACGAATAGGCAGCCATGTTTTATGTAGTTTTTTGATAGACAACACTGCTTGATGGATGCTTTTTTCGAACTTTATTAAAACTAGTGTAAAATGAGGAGCACTATTGGAAATAGTGTTAAAAAAGAAGGTAACGGAATCCGATATTTTTCCGATGCTGATATAAGAGATGCGTAGGCCTAATTGATGAAATATTTTGCATAGGACAGACTATTTAGGTCAGCGAATGCTTGTTCGAAATTTGACAAGTTTATTCAAAGTTTACGGATCGCTTAATTGGAATCGCTTAATTAAACAGAGCTCTAGGAAAATTTCTCGTTTTTTTTGTAAACCGGCGTTTATTCAAAAAGGGCTCATGGACACCTATTCAATTTGTGTAAGATACTAGACATACAATTGTTGTCTTAGATCACAAACTATATAGATCTATATATTTTTTTTATTTAAATAGACTATAGACTTTGAAAAAATAAAAAAAAACACTACTGGCCTCAGCATGGTCTTCGAAAGAGACATTGTTTTTTATATTATTTTACCATTCATATAGCTTTACTTTGATAAAACCAAGTATATCGAATTATATTTTCCGAAACTGAAATGGATCACAGCCAAATATTAAGCTCTTGAAAGACCTATTATTTATAAAGTTCACCACTATTAGTAAAAAGAATACGTTTTGTAAATTTTGACATATTTGGATTTATTACAGCAATCTGACAAATATAAATTAGCATTTCTTGTATTTAGGATTTAAATATCAGATGGTACTCTAGAGACCGAATACTTGATACTACGTCCGTGCCAAAACTTGAAAGTGTGCGTCTGCCTATGGTCTCCCTGTTGATTACGACCGCAAAAAGTCTTTACCAATATCAATCTCATGACTCAAGAATCTTACAGGAAAACAGGTTAACGGCAATCTAACTTAAACTTCAGTAAATATATGTACACGCAGATAACCATTTCAGTCAGTTTTTAAAACGATAGTCTTTCCAAGCATGCATATCGTATACTTCTATTTATAACTCACGCGCTAGAAACCTGCATAATAAAGTCATGTCTATGAGTTCCCATAAGGCAACGGTTTAATTCTAACTTCCTTCTTTCATTTCTCATTCGTTTACAATATATTTGCAACAATCCGAGTTCATCGTAGAACGGCTGCGTTGTTGATATGTATCTTATTTGCCACTCTCCTCTCGGAATATTACTTATTCGACACACATCAAAACATGGATACGCACTAAAAATTGCTAAATTATAGAGAAACAATGTCAGGATGAATTTCCGTCAAATTCGTTAACAAACCTCCCATGAGAAAGAATAAACCAGGAAGTGAGCTTTAATTTAATGCGTTTCAGACTAAATTTGTAGATTCTTAAACAGTTCCTTTGGACGGACGCGTGATAGTTTCGACTGAGAGCGGCAAGAACCAAAAAGCGGTAATATAAAAACGGTTATAGTGAATAACATCAAGAAGGTTGATAAGCAAAGCGGCAATTTAAAACGGTTATAATGAATTAATATCAATTATGTTATAAGGAAAGCGGAAATTTTAAAACGGTTACAATGAATACTATCAATAATGGTTGATAAGCAAAGCGGGAATGCTAAAATGGCAATATTGAAAACGTCAATCTTAATGAGACAAGTTGCAAAGATAGAGTAAGAATTTTAACACAATCAGCATGACGGCAATAAATCGAAAAGTACAGTATACCCAATACAACCAAAAACATTAAAATCATAACATTTTTACCCAATAAGTTTATCTTAGGCTACAATGAAGTTGTTGTAAGCCCGATTACTTCGATCTTTTCTAATACTTCATTTGCTTTGAAACCTTTATAGTTTATCTGCAATTAAACTGTTTCTCTAGTTGGCAGATAGCTCCGTCGGTAGGGAATCAAGGTGGGGTGTGTTCACGAATTTACAAATGGTGGGGGTGGGGTGGGGGTGGTGCTCAACCCGCGATCGGATTTTGATAAACAAAAAAAAACTTTTCAGTTGGGTTTTTTTTCATTTCCACTGAAAGGAGGTGCTCGAGGCTCCAAATTCAATATTTATATATTAATATTATTGTTTTGCCCCTTAAGGGGGTGCTCGAGCACCCTAATAACCCCTGGGAACGTCACTGCCAAGGCTACAATAATTCGATCACCCCCACTTAAAAAATATGTATTCATTAACTAGACAATTAATTAATCCGACGGGTATTTTTAGAGCTCTTTATTAGAGCTAGAACGTAATAGGTATAAGCGTCAAATTAGTTTTAAAGTTGTGGCCAGCTTCCACAACCAGTTTCTGGCGCGGATCCAAGGGGGGAACCAACGGACCCGCCCCACCCCCTTTTGAAACCAACAAATATATTTTTTGCACAATTTTGACGCTAAAAGTGCACCAGAGAGCATCTGTAGAGAAAAATTTTTACGGGCCCTAGGCGGGCCCTGGACCCACGCCTATTGTTATCATTTTTCTATTAAAACATCTGGGCTTGTCCAATTTGGCATCGGGCTCCCTCTTTCTTGCTCTGTTGGATCCGCCTCGGAGTTTTGTAAATACAGTAATCTCTATCTTTAATATTTTAACTTTGATGTTTCTTTAATTGATGAGCAAGTTTTAAGCTTAATTTTGATGATTTTTGACAAATTTATAGCTGTTTTTCTCTCTATTCCGTCTTAAATTAATTATTCTGTTTTAAACAGGTATGTAATTAAATCTGTAAAAGAAGTAAAAATTCAACTTTTTTTTCATACCATTTTTTCCGACTTAGGAGTAGGCCTATTTGCGGATGCCTCTACAGAAAATTGACAATACTATTATTTTATTGATGAAAATAAAATAGTTTGAACCAAATGAAATTTATTTATAATTTATTTAGCAAAGATGGCATTTCAGTAGTATACAACTTATTACAACCTAATCAGGTTTATATACATGTCGTTTTCAAATGGCCTTGAAAATGGGGTTTATTTTTTCAAATTATTATTTTTGATGATAATTTTTCTAACAGTACAAATATCTAGAGAGGTTTAATTGAAAGATATTATTATTGTAGTTTTGTTTTTAGTTTTGTTCATTATAAAAATATGTAGGCCTATTGCTATTACTTAATACAATAAATAATCGGGAGCACATGTATATTATTATTATAACAACCGGTATAATCCAGTATTTTCTTAATCAAAGCAAGTCGGTGTATTGCCGCAGGATAAAACTACATAAAATTTCAAGCATGACATTTTATTAAGTTCATTTGTTTACTTTACCTTTAATATGTGAAAAATCAGTCTGAACTTTTAAACATTATAAGCAATAAATATTTAAATAAATATTGAACAGATATAACCTTTTTTTAAATAAAATTGTAACTTAAAATCATAATCATCATAAAAACTTATTTAAAAAAACGGTATTTATTTATTTACATCAACATATCACAGGTAATCTGAATTGCATGGGATTTACATCAGTTAGGATATTACAAAGATTAAATATTACACAAGAATGACGTCAGCATGGATTATAAAACAGTACGGTACTATGGCACACAATTAATCAATTATAAACAAATAATAATATTCATATCTCTCCATCAAAAAATTATCCTTGTTGAATATTTTAAGATAACTTAGTATTGACACATGGAAAACCCACCAAGTTGTCGCACAGGAAGTTATTGAGAATAAGCAAATAAACAATAGAAAATATAAAAAATACAAGGAAAATTTTTGTCTATTTTGTTCCATAACTTTGGTTATAGATGTCCAATTTTGACAATTGACCCCTCAACAATATTAACTCATTTTTTTTCAATTTTGCGACAACTTAGTGGTTTTCCATGACCTTCCTCAAATGTAATTCTTTAAAGGCAATACATGTTAAACGTAATTGACAATAGCAAAAACCTTATCTTTATAAATATTTGTTTAACTTTACTACCTATACCCACGATTGTAAGACTTTTATGAAAATAATAATCATTTTTTGTTTGTTGAAGATAACATTACATTTTTAGGACCTGGAAACAAAAGAGTCCTGAAATAAACTTTTTAAAAATTTTATAATCTCGGTGTGTAATTGACCAGGAGCCTCGGGGTTTGTTTCGAATTATTTAGACAGATTTAATTTTTATTTAATAACGTTAAGACGTTGAAAAAATTATTTATGAATATTTTTAAGATGTACATCGAATGAAATGGCTAAAAAGTAAGGTGATTTTCAACGTGTTTGACCGTGGTAGCCTTTAGGCTTGTCATACCGGGCTCTATGGGACCTTCTGTCAATTTTTACATAACAGAATATAACTATCAATTCATTAGGGATACTAATGCCTTGGTGATTCATAAATCAACGATATATTCGAGACAAGTAAAAACATAAAGTAGGCCTGTGCACCTCTTTCACATCAGTGACATTGGCCGCAAGTTTAGAAAATGAAAATCTTCTACTATAAATTTGTATACAAAACAAATATCAACTAACATTAACATAATTTGATTATTTTATTAAGCTTATATTTTGACAGATCATAAATACACATTAATTGAATAATTAAAATGACGAAAAACAGAAAATATACATGAAGACGCACTTCCGCACTCACCCATAAAAAAAAACATGACACGTGCACAACATAACGGTCATCTTTATACATAAGGGCCTAATTCTCGCTATGGCATCACAGGCTATCTTGGCCAATACTCTTCCCTCTCCTGTTTCAAATTTGACGATAGAGGCGGGCGGAACATACGGTATGTTTTTTGTTATGAAGCTAAAAATAGTACTGAAATATCGAATAACTGTTCCATAAAAATAGAATGAGAAGTGAAGCTTAGTTTTCCAGGCCATTGTTTTTGGAAAGCGAGTCAATCCGATGTCCTTTTAGTCAGAGATACAAATATCAATTAATTAACATTTTACGATTTTTATTAAGGATAATTTAGGCCGTAACATAATTGTTTCCTTGGGAAGCGAGTTTAAACACAATTTTGTTTTTATTGAGATACGAATATCAAATGATTTTTAATAATGAGACTATTTTTATGGGGCTCGGAGGGGAACCTGAGCGATTTCAAGGCATTACTTTAAAAACGTAGCAAACTTCGTCACTTTTTTCAAGAACATAGCCGAATAGATACGAAAGAATGAATAATGTGATAAAAACTAAAAATACAACGTGCGGTTACGACGTGTGTCCGCGTGCCTTGGCAACAGGATCGTGCGTGGGTTGCGTTTTTGTTATAGCTTCTATTTTTACGGAATGTGATAATTTGGCTGGCATTGTTTAGCCTGATTCCTGAAAATTGAGTAATTGATATGCCTAGGTTATCGACAAATATTTTATTGCAGACTTGGAGAAAATTGTATGCAAATGTTCGCTGCTGGGTTGTATGCAGGGGTCTCTTAACTAAGCCATCATCGTTCTAAAATAAACTGGTTCGGGGAGAGCCGAAGGCAGAACAACAAGGCGAAGCCTAAACATCACCTGGCTTATGTGGCGAACATTGTGACACAACTAACCCAATAACCATGTGTTGATTTCATTTTCAGATAAATAAAATTTCCGTTAAATAACAAAACAAAATTTATTTTTAGGTTGGCATATTATATTGTTAACAAGTGGTGAATTTGAAAGTACAGTCAATCTAGAGATTATTATTTACAATAAAACTAAAAATAGATGACGTTGATGATGGATGTGATGATGATGATGATGATGATGATGATAACGATTATGATGATGATGATGATTATGATGATAATAATGGTGATGATAATGATGATGATGACGACGTCAATGACGACGATGATGATGAAATATGTTCGGCTAATTTTTTTTTTG
>JAOTQE010057111.1:0-19526 GCA_025631205.1 Nesometra sesokonis
AGCAAATAGTACTTTTGCAGTCACTTTGGGACCCATAGTTTTAACTAGAGCTTTTCATCTCAGTATATATTTGTATATTATATACTGCATATAAAATTATATACTATATACACTTTTCTAGGATAGATCCAGGGGGTTGCAACAGTTCGCTTTTGGCTGAAGTTCGTAAATTTATAAAATGTTGGCCTTTTAAATTCCTAGAAATAACCCCCCCTTCCCCTCATTTTATCTGACATCAATTACCAAAATATGTCATACGTCCCAGACACTTGCTTCATATAGAGCCTTCTTTTTATGGTATGATTCATACCATAAAAAGAAGGCTCTATATAAACAGTAACATCAATGAGATCATTACATGTACATTCCCCATTAGAGAGTTTGATCAATCTTACCCTGCATTTTAAAGAAATGTAGGATAATTATGAATTAACCACCTAACTGGCTTATCAAATTGAATGTTTATAAACAGGGTAGATCAGGATTGCCATTTATGGGGGGGGGGGGGGCTTAAATCCCAATTTAGTTTTGACAACCAAAAAAAAAAAAAAAAACATGCTTGCCAATAACAGGGCCGTCTCTGCTTCTTAGGAGTATCTATATGCAGTCGCTGTCCATCTATTTTCAATCTATGTTTAATAGTCCATTGTCATTTTAAACCCCCCACCCCAAAAAAAAATTCTGGTCAGTTTTAGGGGGTGCACTTAAGCCTGTGAAGCTCCCCTCTCCTCTTTAAATCCGTCACTGATAAAGAATAGGAATATACTGTACAGCTAAGTGATCAAGTGGAATCTGGTCCAATTATTTATTATGGTAAGACTTGACAAAATATTATAATGGAGATGTACACATAGTGATAACCTTAATGGTTTTTAGTCTATAACATGGTCTTCTGGATAGTGTATTAATGTGAGATGAGTTATTTCAGAATACTGTAGCTGATAAGTTATCACATTGAATAATGTTTCCAAGGTTAAATATTTGCAAGATAAAATCAATTTATAACACAAAATACATGTTGTCTTACAAGAGACCAAGGAGTTATTATACTCCTTGAACAGACTATCATGTATATGTGCTTAATACACTAGTATTTATATTTAACATCATAAAAACCCCTGTTTGAAAGCAGGTCATTGGCCTTTGACCTATATTCTAATAATGTGTTATCTGAATAATCAAATAATGCTATCTGTCAGTAAATGTATCCATGTTTAAATTATTATTAGACTTTTGGCAATGACTGGCCTGGCTGTAGGCTAGTTCATATAACATTTGATAGACATGTGCCATACACTTTGTTTTTATAAGAACACACTTTATAAGAACAATGAGGCTGAAATTGTTCAACAGTTAAAACAAAATAAGAACAAACTGAGGCATAGAAAAAACAAGAGCAAGCGCTCACCACGTCCGCGCTTCCAAAGCGATTTCGGGATGTAAATGCATTTTCAATTTTTAATTACTATAGCACTATTAGACCATGTCGCATGATTTTACGTTTTAAGTTAGTATTTGCAGGAAAAATGTTTAAAAGAGCAAATTAAGATAAATAATTTTAAATAATTTGAATGTTCATCCGAACAAAAATTAAAACAAAATACAATAGCTATGCATACTGTGGTGGGAATCGATCCCATGACCTTCGCTTTTGTAGAACAGTCATGTCTTAACCGACTGAGGTACTTATGCGCTTGTTTCAATTATTATTTATATTCTACACTACTTGACGAAATGCATTTTTGGTTTTGTGGGTGTAGGGGACAACCTGGGGTGTAACTTAAAAAAAGGGCAATGAGTGTTTATTGAGAATGGGGTTTAATTTATGTGTACAAAATTTGAAGCATGTCCGTTCAAAACTGGTGACGCTGGATGCTATTAAATTTATGGTCGCAACAACGCCAACAACAAGAACATGAGTGAGAACCTAAGGTCTGCTTTGTGCGGACCTAATTAACATTACATGTACAACCCCATTAGAAAGTTTTGTCAAATGAAATAGTTTCAACTTGATTGCTTAGCTATATAGTATATTTCCATCCTTTATAAAAATTTAATGTGATAATCCAATGAGGTGGTTGGTTCAAAATTATCCTACATTTCTTTGAAAATGTAGGGTAAAATTGATTAATCTTTCTAATGGGAATGTACACATAATGGAAACTCAGGACAGTGAAGCGGAATAACATTCGGCTTCGATCCTCTCCTAAGTGTACCCACAGTGGCAGTGTAAATGGTTTCAAGTTCAAGATTACGTAACATCCTTATTTGTTGGGTAATACATTTTCAAAACAGTAGGTTTAATCAGGGAGGTATACTCTCTGCTTTAATAGGTTCAAAAGGTTCAAAAACACTATTTTCATCAAGTTAATCAACTTAATACCCTGTTTTTATGTAACAGGATATCTGGGAATTATGTTTTACTTTGTCAGAGCAGGTAAAATTAATTACCACTTTTCCTGATGGATGATTGGTTTTTTTTTCATTTATTTCATGCATGTTTAATATGCATAAAAATAGGTAAACTGAATTTTATCCTCTGAAGATTACTGTCCATTAATTTTTTATACAAAAATACTTTTACATATATACCAATTGGGAAACAAATCATGCCCGAAAAATATTGTATACATACAGCACTACATTTTATTCCAGAGTGAGTATTGCTATTGAGAAATGGTTTTATAAAAAAAAAAAATGGAAGTTTATTTAAAGGAAATTGGAAAATTGACCGGAAACACTAGGGGCTCATTTGGTCTCACCACAGACTTACAGGGATTACCCATTAATCATAGGCTATATCCGAATGGGTTAACTAGGGATTAATCTGTTCCTATTATTCTATATTTTTATTATCATAAAGATCAACATTTGTGGTAAAGCACTGGGGTCCAGGAATATTGTGGTTGCTAGAAAAAAATAAAATATTTACTAACTTGAAAACTTGTGGTCAACCCCCTGAACTATGTACTGTATTGTTTAATTTATACAGTTGGCATGAACCTTTACTATCTTGTCCTTTTCTTCCATATATCTTATATTGACTTTGCTAGAAAAACAAAATATTTCCCAACTTAACAACTTGTGGTAACTATGAATTGTTTAATTTGTGTAGTTGGAAATGAACTCTTTAAACCCCTCTTTTTGTTGACATTCATTTGTAAGAATAATATAAAACTGATGAAAAAATACCGCTTGTTGTTTAGTGGATTTATTCATAATATCTGAGTCATGTTATTTATAATTGTGTAAAATCGTAAACAGAATTGTAAAGTTCTGAAACCGCTGGTCCATTGAAAAATTGCCGCCAGATGAAAATCAAACACTATTGTTTAGTGTCTGACCTTGCTTCATAATAGTTTGTTGCTAAACAATTTTTGTTGTATTTTATATTTTTCTAGTTTTGAAAAATTTCAATTGTGAAAGACAAAATTGACAGATCATGATTTTAGAATATCATAGCCATTCTTAAAATGAATGTGTATTTTAGTTGTTTTATCTTTTTTTAGTCAAGTGAAATACTGACCAACTTTGAATGTAACCCCATATAAATGTTTAGTTACCATTATATAAATATAGATAGTAGCTAATGTTTGGGATTAGCTAACAGTGGCAGTTATTGGTAAATAGGTTTGTTGTTGCTTTGTGGTTGAGCAAGGAGTTATTAGCTCCTTGGGATGACTTGCGTGCTTTCCAGTTCCTGGTTATTCCATGTTTTGAGGTTTGCATGAAGCCAGACCTCAGAACCTCACTCCTATTCTAATGTTTTTGTTGCGACCAGAAATAATAATAATTTTAAAAGGCATTTAGACCCAGTGTGTGAATTGTGTACACAAAACAGAGATTTGACCAAGTACCGTATACTAATAATAGAAAACATCGCATGGATGGCATGGCCGGTTAACACATCTACCAATGGAAAGGTTGTGAATGTGAATCAGGTCTTGTTATTCTTTTCTTTTCTTTTTGTTTAATTTTAAGACACATTAGTGCACATAAATATTTCAAATACATAATATACAGGGCCCAGGGTCTAAATCAGTGATGCTTTGCTACACGGGTTATAACATCTCTTTACTTGATTACAGTATTTAAACTTCTTTGCTGGTTTTCTAGGATACAAAAGTGTTAACAGCTATCAAGATTTATATATATCATTTTATTCATCAAGATGCATTTTCTTTTTACTTTTAAACATTTACACAAAAAATACTAGGTTGAGAGAAAGCAGAAGTATTAAAGTAAAAACAAATGAAAATCATGAAAAAATGATAATGATCGAAAGTAAACCGAGACAAAAAAACCCCTTAAGGACATCAATGAATTTATTTTATATCAATAATATTATATAAATCAATTTATGATTTAAATCGTTATTTTAATGAATAAATGAGGCTAGTCGTGGCAAAACCACCAAGTTGTAACAAAGGAAGTTATTGAGAAATAAGCAAATAAACAACTCGAAATATAAACAAATACAAAGGAAATTGTGTATATTTTGTCTAATACCTTCAGTTCTAGATGTTAAAGTTTGCGAAAAGTATAATATGGTTTTAACAATAACTCAATTTTTAATTTTTCTACAACTTGGTGGTTTTGCCGTGTCTTGCCTCAAATGGTGGTTTTTGCCACAAAAGAGAAAACAACTACAGGGCCCAGTACTAGAAATATCACTCACTATATATTTTTACTTGAATTTCTTGTATCAACGAGACACTTACATTTCACAAAATTCAGTTTAATCTCAGTAAATTGAAATGTTCCTCGACAAAGCAATCCCAACTACCTAATTTCTTTAATCAGTATTCCACACTACCTCAAGGGAAATCAAATTTATAAATATGCAGTATAAGTTAGTAGTGATTCATTATGTAGAAAAAAGTTATTTTCATTTTTGAATGTAGAAAAACAGTTGTGTTAGTATTTGAATCTAATGGTCATGAATTACACACAAATACATTAAACTAGGGCCCCATTTTGGCACGTTTGTGTTTGTTTTTTTGTGTTTTAGGTGCCGAATGGGGGAATTTGGTTGAATACACACCTATAAAGAGGGGATACACTACGAAACGGGGATATCACTGAGATAATAATAATAATTTAGTTTAATACCAAAACAGCCTCTTGAGCCAACCCTGCAAATAACAAAAACAAAAAACTAATAAAAAAAAACATAGTAACTGCCTAGAGGTGCAGCACGAAAACTCTGTTATTAAGACTGTCAAATTTACAGTTTTACCAGAATAAGACCTTCTGCGTGGGAGTTTTTGTACCAAAAAGACTGCCAGCATGGTTACGGTAACATTGTGGTATTTTCTGTGTGAAAGTGGCTTAATTAGTAGATACAGATACATCAGCAGATATCGGGACATAATTTCCAGTCTTCACTCAAGTTTCTTTAGCCGCAATCACACTGGATTTAAAAAGGGTTATTTTACCAAGACAATTGGTAACATTTAAAATGGTTAAATTTTATCATCGTTCGCACTTGGATTATTTTGCAAGGCTAGTTTTACCACAAGCTATGGTAACACTTGTAAAATAAGCCATGTTACTCAAGGTCACAACTCACACAAGCACCCAATTGACCAATTAAGGCCATTCTGTAATATGACTTGGGAAAATTACCCAAGTCGCGCTTTTCGCATTGGACTTTTCTTCTTGGTGAAATTAACTTGGTCAGTTTTCCTGGGCAGGCGGGACTCGGTTAAACTAACCAAGCGGCATGGCCTAGTTTCCCTTTTTCCATGGTCAGGTAAACTTCCTGTGCAGTTCGCACTGGACTAATTATGGGAAAACTAGCCAGCGTGTTGGTTAGTTTTACCAAAAAAAGTCCAGTGCGATTGTGGTTTTAGTTGTATGATGTAAATATTGTTGCTAGTATACAATCAAAGACATTATTTAATCAACTAAAATCTTCTAAATCTCATGTTCAAACAATTTCTTCTTTATTGTATGTAATGCATGTTGGGTAGTCTTTATAGGCATCAGTAAAGTTTTGTACATATTTTGTATATCATAGGATAAAGTATTTTAACAAGCTACATGATAATTGTAATGTTTTTGCATTGTGTATAAATAGACAAATATAGAAGACATTACCTGAGGGAGACAAACAACACATTAAAATGTCGGTTTCATGTGTCACATTCAGAACCAATTCTTTGCATTCTTTGGAAATATTTTTATTGCATGAAAACATACCTTTGGTAAAGAAAACATTCACAACTTTATTATATTTGTAAAGTATAGTTTACCTGTGTTATTATTTATTAACTTTTTCTTTGTGATGATCACAAAAGTCGTGACTGAATTCTATAAATCTATAGACCAAAGCCTACAGTATGTAATTAATATATCTGATATCACTAACATTGTTTGCATTGCCATGGTGCTAAGGCGTGACTTGTGCATACAAGCGAACACTGCATCAACAAGCCTGGGTTCTCCAGAGCCTAGGCCTAGCCTCTTTTGGAATTCAAACCTGCTGGGATCACTGTAACTAAAGTCATTTAGAGAAGACAAATACTTTATAACTCACGTAGTAGTGCATAGGGATGCTAATAATCTTAATGATAAAGCTTTTAAAATTAGTACCAATACTAAGACAGCATGTCGTTATGGAATCTATTACTTGTGTCTTTCCTGGTACAATAGTAAGTGATTTCTCCATTGATGGTGTCATCACATATTTGAACCATCTCCCTGTATTTGATCAGTAACTCCTGGTAAGCATTACTACACAAGTATCTTGTTGGCCTAATTTCATTTCAATTTTAATTTTTAGTGATTGTGATCAAACATTCTGCCAGCAAAAACTAGCCAAGCCATGCATCTACTCATGAGTTTGAGTGAGGTTGAGCCCTGTTCAAACACTCCAAATGTCTTGATCCCATCACTATCAATGGGTCAGTCTGAGCTTGATATTAAAATTGATTTCTTGGAATAAACATTCTTCTTGTATAAAAATTAAAAATAAGAACAAATGTAGTAAATAAGAAGCAATTAACTATAAATCTTCTGTTCTAATTTTGGTTGATCTAAATTTAAGGTCTTCTTATTTTGTACCTGGGCCAATTCTGTATAAATCTAAACTGTTCAGGTTGATCGTCATAGATCAGTCCATTTATAATGGTAAAAGTTGCACCAATAAATGGACATTGGTCTTTTGGGGTTTACAGGGCTCAAATTTAACCAAGGCACCATAGCCATTTGCCTCCAGTACTGTGCCCTCTCATTTGGTTTCAGTGCCTTAAAAAAATGACCATCATCAAGGCCACTTTGGCCTTGGTGCCCCCCTTATTTCAGTAATACATTAGGATACAATTTTTACGAAATGGTTTCTGGTGCCCTGTTTGTACCCCTCAAAATGGCCTTGCCCGTACAAAGCACAAATTCGAGGTGTGGGTTTACCCCAATGTCACTGTTAAGGCGGGGCACACACTGCGTCGTACGACGGTCGTAAAACTAAACCGTCGCTTCCTGTGTGTGTGGTTTCCAGACGTGATGATTGTCTTCTACTCGTTGGCCAAAAATCACTAAAAAATTCCATCACCCAACGAGTAGAAAGCCATCACCGCGTCTGGAAACCAATACTTATTAAAGCCTTAGAACTGCTATACTTCCTTTCTGCATTCACCCAATGAGTAGATAATGTTGGCTATGAAGGAATCGGAAATGAACATAATATAAATTCTTCATTGGTGATATCACTTCAGAGCTTTTTATATAATTTTTAAATCCAAGGAACTATAATACTTCCTTTTGCAAGAAACCTGCCAGTTTGTTGATAATGTTAAAAGCTTATTTCTTTCAAAGTCCCAAAAAATTTTAAAAATTCTAAATTTGAATATATTATGTTCAAATTAAAAAATATAATACCAATATACCATATTTATTTTATTTATTACTTCCAAGTTAAAATAAGAACTGAATTTAATTTTTTTGCGTGGAACATAAAAAATATGCAGTGGCTATTGTTACACCAGTCGTAATCCAAATCCTGTAGGCTATTCTTACACCACATTAAAAGAGCATGTGCAGTAGGTTTATAATACACTGAATATTATAAGAACAACTTAGAAGTAATTTCTTTAATTTCTATCAATCATAATTTTTTTAATGTAATTTCTATATCCATAGAAATTTGCATAGCCTTTGCAAGGAGACTGTCAACAAGTTGTTGATAATTAACAATGAAGTTTGAGTTAATCAAATTCAATATGACAAAACTGATGTACAGTATTGGCATTTGAATAAAAATTGTCTATAGGGGTGTTCACACGAAGGAAAAAAATCGAGATTCGAAAATCGATTTTTGCATTGCGATTGAAAAATCGATTTTGTTGTGTTTGTGAACGCCACTTATGTAAAAAATAATTCTTAGAATATAATGTAATGAGTTTATAACTGTTCAGGTAGTATATATAATTTTAGTTCTGCATACCACTCTAAAAATTCTCCAAAAAATATAATATATATTAATCATATTAAAAAAAAGTTATAAATTTGATAATATCAAATTATGCATAATATTAGTAGTTTTTACTGCAAAAACTATAAAAATTATAGGCACAAGGAGATTTTAAAATAAAGATGTAGTCGCTAAGGCAACGTACATGTAGGCCTATGCTATTGAGAATTTATGCAAATTAGGCTTGGGAACTTAAGGATGGAGAAAACTAGTTTTACCAGGGAACATTTAATTTAACTGTTCCCTGGTTTTACTTAGTTTTCCTGTTTATCTTACTCTGAGGCTCCGCCACAGATAAGAAATAGATATCTACTATTTTCTCAACATTTTGGAACTGAAAACTAGCAATTTCATCATCACATCTACAATTTACACCTAATTTGTGAACGGGAAGTATTTTATTGTATAATCTGTTTAGTTCTTTTTTTAAGCTTCAATCCAATCAGATAAACTGTGAGTAACCTGTGAATTTGTCTGCCCTCAATTTCCTGTAGAATTCCATGTTGTTGCCAATAAAATTCTCTTAAGTCGCACATTATCGCTTGCTTCCTCTTATTAAGCTATTAAAAGGGGAATAAGTGTTCCTCAATTTACCCCCTTACATGGGTACTTCATAACTTCAATATTCCTTATTGCTAATAAAAACCTGATAACCATACATTTCCATGCAAGTAAATTCTAATTATTAAATTCCTATGCTCACTCCATTCACCCAGTTGCCAATGGCTACTGAACTCTCATTTGACTAAAATAAAAATGACCTCTTTCGCCAAATTGGCTAAATGAAAATCTCAAAAACTGTCAATTTTGTAGCCATTTTTATCAGTTTTTATGGTGTTTTTCAAAATTTTGCTAAAGAATTTATAATTTGGCTAAAAAAATTCCAACTTTAGTCAGTTTGGCTATGTAAAATTTTACCCTAGCGTGAGCGTAGAATTGTACATTTTTACTCTAGTGGATCATTTTTTTATACAAATTCTCTATTTCAAAAATGTTACCCTCATGCGAACTTCGTAAAGCTTTAATATATTTTCTTTTTTTGTTAATAAAAAAATGTATATAATACAACTAAATTTTTTTGTATATAATTGAATGCTAATTATTAAATTATATATTATTTTTCCATTGGATCACATACAGTTGAATCTCCCTGTGCGGACACCTCCCGTAAGGGGACACCTCTCATAACGGACACTAATTCAAAGACCCGTTTGTTCTTCGTATCTAATCAGTGCATTTTGTACCTCTCGTAAGCAGACATCTCCCTAAGCGGACGCGGACACTTTTTGTCTTAAAATTTAGATTTTTTGTATGTTAATATACCTCCCATAAGTGGACATCCTGGAAAATTTAGTGATTTTTCTGTACAAGAAATACAAATTTCTGTAAAAATCATCATTATACTGTATTGGCTAAAAATCATATTATTGAACCAATCTTAAAAATGAAAAACCATATATAATAAAGTATAGAATGCGGTGTCTAGAAATTTAAGAGGCAATTTCTGTTGAGAATGTCGTGAAATATGAGACATAAGGACCTATGCATAATTTTACAACTTTGGCCCTCTTTCGGCCAAAATTCTCGTAAGCGGACACCTCCCGTAAGCGGACACTTTTTTTGGACCCGAGGGTGTCCGCTTACGGGAGGTTCAACTGTAGGCCTATTTGACACAAATTCTGTGAGAGGAAATATTGCTTGCCAAAATGTACACCTACATTATAACTTAAACTTCAAATACTGTATATTCCACCTCATAATAAATTTCTGTAGATTTCAGATTATATACCATATTTTTCCATATAAGTGGATGTCAGTTATTAAATTGTACATCATTACTCCATTGGTTCACATCTTTGTTATACATATTTCATTAAAAAAATTATATTTTTTATGTAGCTTAATTAAATATTAATTGATAAACAACTTCATAGAATCAATCATCAATTTATAATTATTATTCCTCATTTGATCACTACTGTACTTTGATACAAATTATTAATTTTATTCTCTTCAAACAATTAAATTAAACTTGTTTGTTTTTCCCATATTTGTTCCTACATGATTAATTTATAAGTTCAAAATATTTCCTTATTGCTAACTCTGTAGGATCCAGATTATGACTATATTATTTGTTCTTATACATATTATTACTCATTCGATCACTTCTTTGATACAAATTGCCACTCTAATTTCCCCTTATTAAACAATTAGAGGGATGTTTTTCTCCCACCCCTCACATAATAACTTTATAAATTCAATATATTTCCTTATTGCTAATTGAAACTTGTAGAATCCACATATAGAACTGTTTTTTTATTATTAAATGTTGCAAAGAATTATTACATTAAACCTTTTTTTGCATGGGAAAGATTATAATGTATATTTTTATAATTTATATAAATCTCAATTTTCATTTTTTTCAAATTGCATTGCCTCCTTTGACTTGGATCTGCCACATATATTATTTGAAAGACGTGTTGTCACTCGAAAATGAACAAAAAGTCATAACCTTAATTTTGAAATTAGCTTGCTCATATTAAACTAACATAAAAAATAATAACTTGATAATTAAAATTAATTGTTTAAAAGTATTTTTACACTGAGAAATGATCAGAATTATAGGGGCTTCCAGCCTTTTAATGGATATTGCTCATTTTTAGCATGATAATGGCATAAAAGTGTAAATATTTGATTAATATTCTAATTTTTAGTGGAATGGTCATACGCATTTTTTCTTCACAATAAGCAAGTTATTTTCAAAATCAATTTTGTCATTTTTCGGGTGACTGAAATACCAAAACTCATCTCCCGCCCTCCTGAAAAAATATTTTTTTCTCCTGAAAATTTTAAGTGTCTCCCAAAAAATTTCAGAGTGTGTCTTGGCCTAACCTAGGAGCAAAATCGGTTGTCCCTTAAAAAATACCAGCTCTGCTCAGTATTAAATACAATTTATGTGATCGACAAAGCAGCCGACATAAAATCTTCTGAGTTTTCACTTCCCAAACTTGGGACCTCTACAATATATCTTTAAAGAAAAAAACATAATAATTCTCGACTAAATGTTAACTCTATCATTTCAATCTGTTCATTTCACTTAACAGTCGCTTTTGTCATTACCATTTAATTTGTCAATCACAGGTGATCTGAGCCTAGCAATATGCTGAGTGTACGTGTCATGTTCCTTACTCCAGCTTGAACTGTTGTACAAACATAACGATAATCATCTTGTATTTGTTTGATGTACAAATTGCCCAGTGGGATATTTGACTTCCAGGTTCTAAATCGCTTCTGGCGATAATACTAATACTAACAATCAATGTACAAAGGAAATTTAAATCAGATGATTTGTAAGCTGATGTTTTAAATGAAATAACGTATTTAGCATAGGGTTGTATGAGAAATAACATTTGAGGCTAGTTGTGGCAAACCCACCAAGTTGTCGCACAGGAAGTTATTGAGAAATAAGCAAATAAACAACAGGAAATATAAACAAATACAAAGGAAATTTGTATCTATTTTGTCCAATAACCTCAGTTATAGATGTCCGATTTTGATAATTGACAACTCATTTTAAAGCTTGTGAAAAGTGTAATATGGTATTGACAATAACTCAATTTTCAATTTTCCTACAACTTGGTGGTTTTGCCGTGTCATGCCTCATTTCATCCCTTGCCACTAACTGAGAAATGTGAGTGTATTAGGGCCTATCTTCTAGGCATGTCTTCATTTTTATTTTGTTGTCTGCTTACCTGTAAACTATAACCAGGGAGTTATTAACTCTTTTCTATAAAAGTAAAGGTAAGTCCCATATTCAATACTGAACGTAGGGGAATGAGCTGTTAGGAGCTCACTGTACTAAGCCTCGGCATTGTGTGGTAGGGTGGTCAGTTCCTTTCCACGCCGCCTTTTTAACCTCCTCTGGTATATTTCAACCAGGTACTTATTCACAGCTGAGTGAACTGAGAGCCGTCCTCGCCGGGAATTGAACCAGGTTCATCGGCATGACAACCGAATGTCCTGACCACTCAACTCCCACAAGCTCCTATGGTCAATCATTAAAAAATATTTCATATTTGTTGTTTATTCTCATCAAATTAGTTGTGATCCAAACTAATGTTGTGATTATTAAATTTTTAATTGTATCCACTAAGGCAACAAGTGACTAGTTTGCTAAATCCTAAAAAAATCTCTTTTGTCATAATGCTAAGAACTAAAAGTGTCAAATTTTAAATGTTAGATTTTTAGCTTAGGTATTTTCTTAGTTTCATGGTTCTACAGAGGGAGAGTTTACAATCTGTGTTTAGTTTTTTGGTTTAAAATAATATTTCTTAACCATAAATTAGATCGAACTAACGAGCATGGGACAATAATTTTAAACAAAGCAAGTTTTTTTTTAACTATTCACATTCGTGACTAAATTTAATTTAAAATTCATTTTCAAAATCACCTGGAACATTCCAGTACCTGCAGGGATGAAAAAAATTATCTAAATTTATAATTATGAGAAAATCAGTCGGTTACACTGGTGAGAGTTGCTGTGATGGGCACTGAACCATTGAGGCCCATCAGTGACAGTCCATTGTCACACTTGTAAACGGTCACAATTTTTAAAAAAATAAAAGAATTAAAGTTTTCTCCAAAGATGTGATTGTTCCACCTGATGGTATTATCGATATGCAGGGATGTAGCTAGAAAAATTCCAGGGTGGGTGGAAACAATGTAAGGGTGGGTGGTAAAATGATTAAAAACAATAATTTTACCACAATTTTTTTCATATGGTTAAGGTGGATGGCAGGAATTAGGCTGGGCCTTAAAATAAGCTTTAGGGTATCCCTTGATATGAATGGCAAGGTGTTTAACGCATGTTTCGATAGGTTCGTGATAAAGGGTAAAATTGATAGCAGAACTGCATCTAAGTTTTTAGATTTACCTGTCACCATACATTTAGTTTTTTAAAGAAATTTATAACTAACTAAATCTATGCTGATAGGTACATCTCAAACACTTAGATACAGTCCTGCTATCAGTCTTACCCTTCAGCATAAATCTATCAAAAACATTAAAGACTACTTTTGTGACCTAATGTAGGCCTACCTCTGCAGTTTGCTTGGTTGCCAAATGTTTTTTTATTGCACCAAAAATAGCTGAACATTGCATTTTAGAACTGCTAGGAATTTCCCAACATCAGTGCTAATCCCCAAGAGGGAGGGAACCCCGACAGCTAAAGCAGGGTTGTGGTGGGCATGTTCGGGATTTCCAGTTCTCAGGCAAGAAAAAGAATGTTACTTGCCGCATTTTTCATGCCTTTTTAGTCTGTTTGGTATTGGGGGCTTGACTGACCATAACATTACTCTACAAAACCTTTCTCCGTTGGGGAAAAGGTGCCCCCACAGAGGGATGTAGCTCCCGTTGCGCTGCCACTACATATGTAGTGCAAATTGATTATATATTTCAAGGATGAATAAATGATACCTTGACTTTGGCTTTGACTTTAAGAGTATAATACAACATTATCTTGTCTCTATTCTGTTGTATCAATGAAGAGTTACCATGCAGTATTATTTCATATGATCACATGAAGTTCATTATAATGTCCCATCTCCTGGACATTCCTATGTCTGCAGGGATGAAGAAGATACCAAAATTAAAGAAAACAAGATAATGACTCATCCACTTTGGGTTTGTCTATTTAGGTTACAATGATGAGAACTTTGCTATAATCAGATTAACCTCTTCAATGTCTGTCTGTCTTCTTTTGTCTATTATATTTCAATATTAAACTAATAGAGGTTCTACCATTGTTTATTAAATAGCGGAGTGTCTCCCTTGGTGGAATAGTCCTACATTCGTAACAGGGTGTAGACATATGTATGCAGACTACAATCGTCTCAGTGATTATTTATATAGTTCTTTATCAACATCTTTTTTTTATGTAGATGCAGGGCATAAAATTTAGTATTTTGTATTTGCATATGAAGAAATTATTTCATTCAATAGTGCTTATGAATAATTAATAAACAAAACAAAACATGAATAGATTTTAAAATAAATTGAAATATATATGTTTTGATACACTGCATAGCATTGTTGCTTTATGTTATTTAATTATTTTAGTAAGCACTCGATATTGTAGCTGTATCATCAAGACACCCGGCAGCCGTCCTCCATGGCCAGTCTAGGATAACATAATAGACCATACATAAACATAAACAAAACAAAACTTGAATATGGGGGAAAAATGGCAAAATCCCAAGGCGTTTCCTTACTGGTGCACACCTCCCAGTACTATGTACTATGTTCCAATGTGAAACATTTAAGGGCTTGTTTCTGCTGCAAACACACAAATTAATTGATTAAAATCAATCTGTATCTTTATTAGTGTCCTTCGATCTGCTCGCGTTGCACCTTATTTTTCCCGTCATTTCAATTGTTTAAATGATCACCATATTGAATGCCTATTTCAGGGATACAGAAAAATATTGTTATTGTTGTGTCAAAATATTGAACTTCGACTCGTTAAATATTTTGCCAAAGCTCGAGCAATATTTTTCAGTATCCCCATCAAAGGCATTCAATATTTTATAATTAATAAACAAAAACTTTAATAGATTTTAAAAGTAAATTGAAATATATATTTTTTTGGTAGCATTGTTGCTCCATGATCTAAATTATTGTGTTACTTCAGTAAACATAGCCTATTATTTTTAACTTTGTATTATTATGGGGACATGAGGTAGTATAAGGGATTTCCCGAATGATTCACAAACGGTACTGCGTCTGGGCAAAAGCATTCCGGATCCACAACAAGACATTCGTTGAAGTACTGATGAAGTGGCACTGGATTAGCCCCGAGACAAAACTAAACTTTGACTTGAGTGGATATATAGATTGAAAATGTTAAAGATAGTGGAACAATATATATAGGCCCTATTTCACAATTAAAAATTGTATTTATGACTGATAGTGATTTTAGTGAAATCTAGTAGTGTTTACAATATTAAATTATTATAATTATTATCATTAATATTAGAATTCAAAAATAAAAATAAAACAATAGATATAAAGAAGTAAAGAAAGAAAAAATGGAATGGCAATCCAATAGATACAGTGATTAAATATCATTGTAAACTAATTACATACAATTTTGGCCTTTATCATCAGAGGACTCTGCAGCGCCGTCCTCCATGGCCAGTTTAGGATAACGTGACCATACAAAAACTGAACAAGACCTAACAAAACTTGAATATGGGGGAAAAATTACCAAAATCCCAAGGCGCACTACAAATCGGGCAAACAGGACTGCCGTGGCCACCTAGTTCTGTGTAAAAGAGGTTTATCACACTCTCAACCTTATTACCCATGAGTTCTTGTTTTCCAATTGTACTGCTCTGATGTTCTGGTAGTGTTCACATGTGATGTACTAGTTGCATACCTCACTCCTTACTGGTGTAAACTTCCCTGTATTTGTTTGAATGTGTTACCATGGACATGTTACAAAATATTTGACAGCGTACACACGTTTATATCAGCACTTGCCTGTTGTTCAATGACCAGGGGTAATAATGTAAAACATTTAAGATAACTTGGAGATAACATTCCTGATGATGACATAATTTATGTTGAAATATTGAATCTTGCCACGATGGCATGTATCTCATTGCTTGGAGTATGCATTATACTTTCTTAATTGAAGTTGATTAGTGGACCTTTCCGATTTTGAAGATAACACTTATTACTTATAAAGTGCTAGGTTTTAAGGCAAAAATGTAGACAAAAATATTGCCATCATAAATATTTAGTGCCTTCATCATTAGTATAGGTAATTTTTTCAATCATTAAATGCTTAAAGGACATTATTTTTCCAAAACTTCAGACTATTTGCTAATTCCAATTTCTTGCAGAGCCTAAATTATATAATTTCCGAATGTAGTTAGCTAAAAAGCAAACATATGTAGAAGTGGGACAGGTACCACTGTTGCAGACAACATAACAACATTGGAGAATTTTAATTCATTGGAATTGTGTTTATAGGTTAGCTCTACAAACAGTTAATAATCTGTCATTTCTAGGACTGCCTTGGGGTTATAAAATCTTCTATTATAACAAACCTGCTAACAATCCGGTTTTTTCACCCTGGAGGTCCTGGCCAAAGTCATGCTTGTTGTGTCTATTAGAAATTATAGAAAACATGTTTGAAGTCTTAAGTGACAGTTGTACTTATGTATGTCTGTCAAAACTAACTTTTAGCCAATCTATCACTCATCCACTTAAGGCAGAGTTATTGATGTATATAAACACAAACTAACACCCACACTGTAAATGTATCATAAATATATCATAGATCTATCAAAATAAATTATAAATCTTTCAATTTCTTCAATCTTATACATATTTCTTGATCAGTTCAGTATTATATATTTATAGAGATAACAAAAATAAAGCAATTTTGTCAAAATAAATTTGTTTAGTTTCTTTGCAGATCTATGAAAGAATAATTGGAGCATAACATGGCACAACCACTAAGTTGTTTCGAAATGAAAAAATTGAGATAATATTAAAACCATATTCAGCATTTTGTAAGCTTTAAAATGAGGGGTCAATTGTCAAAATCGGACAGCAATAATCAAAGTTATGCCACAAAATATACAAAAATTTCCTGTTATTTATTTGCTTATTTCTCAATAAGTTTCTGTGCAATAACTTGGTGGTTTTGCCATGCCTTGCCAATTTTTTTTTAACACAATTATAAAAATATCATCAGTTGAGTTACAATTAATAAATTATTTTTTTGTTTCATTGTAAATCTATAAAAATGCCTCATAAGTCTTTCAATTTTGTACCTCATGTATGTTTATGTCTTATGTAAGGGTTAACAAATATGACAAATTATGAGTCATGTTATCCAACATAAATCATTTCTGAGTTTCAATATAAATATCTAAAAATATACGACATGGTAATTTTTTTTAAGATCACCTTAAGAAATATATTTGTGTCAAATCTCAACCCTCTCACTGCTGTGTGTTATTCACACCTCTGTATGGGACATGTTTGTAAGGAAAATAGGTTATTTATCAATAAATGGCAAAAAACTACTAAATGAAATCATTTCAAAATTCTTTTCATGTTGAGATGGGCAAGGTGTTGGCTTATAGTGGGAGGGAAAGGCAAGACAACCATTTTGATTTTTTTTCCATAAAATCTAAAAAAAAGCGCTACTTTTTTCACCAAGAAACTCTTAATGGATGTTTTTTTACACAGGACCATGATGCAGATACACACAATGAATAGAATTATCAAAGGTTTGGATAATTTAAAAAAAAAAATAATCACAAATTAACATTTGTTTTTTAAATTGTAAATAATGTGAAATTGTCAATTGCGTTAAGAAATCTGTCTATATTTGGGATCCTCCATCAACACATACATTACATTTGTTTTATTCCTGTCTCTGATTCTCTGTTTTTATGAGTTTTACAGAAACAAATTGAATTAATGATAAATATATATAGGTGAGTCTTACACCCAATAAATCATATTCATAAAATTATGTTCATATGGTGTCCACTGGAGGTCAATTTGATTAAACAAGGGTCTATACATCTGCTATCGTTTCACAACTTCTAGGTTCAAGTTCAGTGATATCTATTTAAGGAGACCCAGATTGCGTACAGCTAAACGTTGAGTCATGCTGTGCCTTATTCTCTCAATGAAATTATCCATGGGGATTGCCAAGGAAATCCTGGTCTGTCAGTATTTATCCGTGTTGAGACTTAATCCTATTGATCCAGGCATGACTTTATTAGACAGAGTAAAGCTTGTTAGTATCTAGTCACATTGCTGGATTGAAATTCCCAGAAGTGCAGCAAGATTTTAATTTGGGTTATTAAGTCTAGAAAATAGTAAATAGATAACTTCAATAAAACTTGCTTTAGTATTATACAAATAAATATGTTTGACCTAACATAGTAGATTAGTAATATCCCTTATACTACAATAATGATAATAATAATAATAATAACAATAATAATAATAATAATATCAAAGAAAGATATCAATAATAGTAACATTATATGACCAAAACATAACATATATTTTATTATAATATTGACAAATTTGTTAATAAGATCCAAGGTCGTTGTTGAAAGTCTACGTGCGACTGTTTTTTGACATGTTTTTTAATATAAAAAAAAACAGCTGCCCTTCTGTGAAGGGAATCATGACCATTACTGTTAAATGAAAATGCCCAGTTTTTTACAAATTTTAACAAATTGATTATATAAAAACTAAAGACATTTAACAAATCCATTTTTCAAGACTTTAGCAAAAGAAGCATCAAAAACACTAATTAAAATGAAGTTTACAATTATGATTTTAAATGTAAAAAAAAAGAAATTTTATAATGTATTCTGTCAATTAAATCTTGTCAATTCGTTGAGTCTGAGAGACGGAAATTGAAAGTACAGTACAACACGACAAAACTTGTAACGGTCAAACAAGAGTTAAAAATAAAGTTAAACAATCCAGTCTCTTACATCAGTCCCAACTGATTGGCTTTTGTCACTACAAATTAACATAATGGTAAAAATTAAGTTTTGAAATAAGACAAACATGGAGGTCTTTCTGATGGTAAATGCTTTCAAGAAACATCATTTAGTGTATAAGAAAAATTAATAGGGTGTAATATGTGTAGATGTAATTGTGAGCATTTTACCTTTTATCAGGTCGGAGGGACATTTTCCACATGAATGCTAACTGCTCCAGTATGATCTTTTTGAATTTATTGGCATCCTTCTAATTTCATGCCAAAACATTTTGTCTTTTCTATTCTAGCTTTTTCTAATTTCCTTTATTACTTGCTTATATTAAATTTTAATTCCCTTTCTGTCCTCCCCTCTGATATAAAACTTGCAAACTTAATGTAAGTATAATTCGATGATATTGATTATCTTCTTTATGATGATAATTGGCCTCAATGTCATCTATTGCAAATTAGAAAATGGATATTAAAAATTGAAAGTACATTAATATATTTTATGATAACCTCTTC
>JAOTQE010057122.1:0-19524 GCA_025631205.1 Nesometra sesokonis
GTATTTTAAATAAATTGTGAAAAATCAACGGTCATTCTAAAAATATATAGAAAAATACTATTCTTGTATGTTTTAACTAAAATTGTTAATTTCTGATGTTTTTATATACTGTAAAGTAGCCATTTTTATTTGATAATACAAAATTACCCACTTTGCTATTTTGTATGTAAAAGAATAGGGATGAAATCTAGCGTTAATTTTTATTATATTTTTTAATACACAGGAAAAAATCCTTAAAATCCCCAAATAGGGCTGAATAATTATACTTTTTATGATAAACTAAAACATATAATCCTGCCCTTTAAAATTGACTTGCATTTGCACTTTTATTGTTGGTATACTAAGAGTGGACTAACAAAAATAGATGCACAGCGTGTGTGTGCCTACATAGAGGCAAGGTTGGCCAGCAGCAGTTTTTACTTTTTGCCAAACCAAAATCGGAATTTAAGCCCCCCTCCTTATGTTTTTTTCTGGCACCAGAAAACGCGATTAAAATCAGTAGTCCATATATACCCTTCCACCCTCCGATAAATTGTAATTTAGGCCTGTCATTTTCAAAGAATGCAAATATTGTGTCATTGTAATTTATCATTTTTTCAAGGAAAAATACGATTTGCTAAGTGAAAATAGAATTCTATATTTATTCTTATTCCGACCTCTTTTTAGCTCATTATAAAAAAAAATATCGCGAAACAAGGTATAGAAAATGTTTCGCCAAAGAGACCACTAGGTAATTTTGTGAGAATATAAATATTAACAAAATACGGTAGGTGATTTTATTGCGAACTTTTTAAATTCTCAACACCTAAATGTCTTCTTTTTTGTTGCAAACTTCAAAATCGTATGGGAAAATTCAAGATCGGTGTTTTCTGTTGGTTAGGACCAAAGGTCATACAATTACACGTTCATTTTCATTCGTTTCCTATTTTCATCAATGGTTAAGAGTTTTGCCACCGGGTGTGTTATAATTCTAGTGTAGTCCTATTAACGAACCTGTAATACGTTAACTCGACCGTGTTCAAGGCGAACAGAGCACTTGTTTGGCGATGATTGAGACTTTATCTGCTGTTACAGCCTAGAGGTTCTAGTGATTTTTATCGTTTTTATATACATTGCGTAATTTTCCCACAATCTGTTTGCGACCTACATAATACAGTTGAACCTCTTTATCTGAACACCTCTCTTAAGCGGACACCTCCCATAACGGAAACTAATTCAAAACCCCATTTATTCCTTCTATTTAATCTGAACGAATACAATGTCTGTAGAAGATTGTCCTTATACTGTCTAAGAATCATACGACTGAAACAATCTCAAAAAATATAAACAATATCAAATATAGAATGCGCTGTCTAGACATTTGAGAGGTCATTGGTGTTGAGAAAGCAGTGAAATGTGGGAAATAGGCACGTATACGTAAGTTTGCAACGTTTGGCCCTCTATCGGCCGAAAGTCTTGTAAGCGGACACCTCCCGTAAGAGGACACTTTTCCCAGACCAGAGAGTGCCCGCTTATGAGAGGTTCAACTGTATACGAATATTAGCAGACCTATGCAATATCACTGGTGTAATGACGGAATTGGGACCGGTGCGGTGAAGGTCTTTGGACTGGTGGAGTGGCCGTCTTGGGACTGGTGCGGAGGCGGTCTTTGGACCGGTGGAGTGGCGGTCTTGGGACTGGTGCGGTGGCGGTCTTTGGACTGGTGGAGTGGCGGTCATGGGACTGGTGCGGTGGCGGTCTTTGGGCTGGTGGAGTGGCCGTCTTGGGACTGGTGGAGTGACGGAATTGGGACTGGTGGATTGGCGGTCTTGGGACTGGTGCGGTGGCGGTCTTGGGACTAGTGGAGTAGTGGTCTTGGGACTGGTGGAGTGATGGAATTGGGACTGGTGGAGTGATGGAATTGGAACTGGTGGAGTGGCGGTCTTGGGACTGGTGGAGTGGCGGTCTTGGGACTGGTGCGGTGACGGTCTTGGGACTAGTGGAGTAGTGGTCTTGGGACTGGTACGGTGGCGGTCTTGGAAGTGGTTGAGTGACAGAATTGGGACCGGTGAGGTGGCGGTCTTTGGACTGGTGGAGTGGCCGTCTTGGGAGTGGTGGAATGACGTGATTGGGACTGGTGGAGTGGCGGTCTTGAGACTGGTTGAGTGGCAGTCTTGAGACTGGTTGAGTGGCAGTCTTGAGACTGGTGGAGTGACGGAATTGGGACTGGTGCGGTGGCGGTCTTGGGACTGGTGGAGTGGCGGTCTTGGGACTGGTGCGGTGACGGTCTTCGGACTGGTGGAGTGACCGTCTTCGAACTGGTGGAGTGACGTGATTGGGACTGGCGAACTTGGATGGATTTGGGATGCATAGACAAGGTATCGGCGGATTTGAGAATGGTGGCATGGCGGATTTGAGACTGGGTAGTAGATTTGGGACCGGGGACTTGGGACCTGTGGATGGAACTGTTTGAGTGGGCAGACTTGAGACTGGTGGAGCGACGGACCTGGGAATTACGGAACTAAGACCGGCGTCCTTAGGACTTGGTATGGACTTGGGACTGTTTGAGTGGCGGACTTGGGGACCAGCAGACTTGAGACTAGCGGATGGGACTGGTGGTGTGACAGACTTTGTACTAACGGAGTGGCGGAAATGGGACCTGTAGCTTGGAACTCTCGGGGTTGGTGGAGTGAAAAACCTGGGACTAATGGAGTGGTGGACTTGGGACCAATGAAAGAGGGCGGGCATAGGACCAATAGATTGGAAGTGACAGACACGGACCTGCGGATGGGACTGGTTGAGTGGCACACTACTGCTGGAGGGACAATTTGGGACCAACGTACTTGGGACCTGTCGGACTTGCAGGGGCGCAGCCAGGATGGATTGAAAGGGGGGGGGGGTCAGCAGTGGTGACGCCAGGATTTGCCCGCCCGTCCCAACTCGGGAGGTCGCTGGTGGGCGTGATTGGCGGTTGGGTTTTGATGAGCAAAAAAAAGGTTTACAATTCATGCTGTTCACATAACTTTTTACTAGAAACAATTTTTTTCTGAAAATTTTAGGGGGGTCCTGACAACCCCGACACCCCCCCCCCCCCCCTGGCTGCACCCCTGACTTGTGATATGGATGGACTTGGGGCTTCGATGGGATTTGAACTGACATGAAGCCAGAAGAACTGGGCCAGAGTGGTATACTTGGGACCGGCGGACCCTAGATGGACGTGGATGGACTTAATAATTAACCTAACCGATGAGCTTGGAAAATGGATGGAGCGACTGCTGTAGTGACGAATGCATGACCAGCAGTTGGGACTGGTGTGATTGCGTTCTTGAGACTGATGGAGAGAGATCGACGGAATAGAGACGGTTGGAATTTGGACCGACAGATGACACTGGTGCAGTGGCGGACTTGAAACTGATGGAGTGACTTGAGATCGACGGAATTGGGAGAAGCAGATGGCACAGGTAGAGTGGCTGAATTTGTAACTACTGATACTACAAAACTCCTGTGAAGGATTTCCACATTGACTGCATGCTTGTTTGCTCAAAACGCATACGGGAAAATTCAGGCATGGATCCTATACAAAATAGGATCTTTAGTTCATGTAATGCTATGTTGCATTAGGCCTACAAAAACTGACCATATGTCCTGCCCATGTTAGCTAGCACAGGGTGGACAAGAAAACAGATCTGTAGATGTTGATCGAACATATACCACTTGCAAATGTACTGTTTGCCTTTTCCAGCCAGTTTATTTGATTGCCGAGTTTGGTAGACTTGCAAGCAGGTTGAAAGCGAACTTCTGAAATAATAAATCTTGTACTGCGAAGTGATGTCAATGTTGCAATAAAAGATCAGCAATACTGTCATATCATCACCACTACTTCATCTCAATCCAAAATTTTAAAAAAATTATGGTTAGCCTTTTTAAAACCCTCCGTATTTCCCAAGTTTTTGGTTAAATTCATGAAATTATCCAGACCAATTTGTAAGGAATACAGACAATTATCATGGAAATAATAAAACCTTCAAAAAATCCCAAAACTTCAATATAGGATATATAGTATGTTATAGTAGGCGATTCTCAACTGACTTGTGCTTGGGCAAAAAAGATTTTTTTAGGCCTCATCATGACGGCCATGCCATTATCACTGCTCTACCTCGATCACAATCGTAAGTACTGCAGCGCACACCCCACCCCCCACCAAAAAAACCCACCTCATTAGGCCTAACAAAAATTAGTTTGCTGTCACTTGGTTAAAATTACAACAAATGAGGTAATTGGGCATTTTTAATTAAACATGCAGAAGCCAAAATTGGGCTTAATGGTCAAATTAAAATAGGCCTAAACACCAATTTTCTTATTCTCATTTCTTTTCTTGACAATAGGATATAAAGGATATGAAGTCTTCTGTAAAATAGGGTCTTACAGACTGTACAGTTTGGTCAATCACAAAAAAAAAAAAAAAAATTTCAATGGGGAAAATTTGTTTTCTGATTTTAGTGTGCTATGGATGAAAGCAAACATACAAGTTTTTTTTAGGCCTTAATATCCCATCATATCACCCTCACCAAATTTAAACATAAATCAAATTGAACCAAGGCAATCAAACAGAAGGACACTGAACTCAGGACTTCAAAAATGATGACTCTTGTACCGACAATTGCGTTAAGTTCGTATAGAACTAGAGTTTGTAGGCGACTTACTTAACCGAGGCAATAATAATAATAATAATAATAATTGCTTCTATTAAAGAACAATTCATATTCGTGTTGACGTTAAACACACTGCGTGTATTATGAATAGTCGCGTAGGGATGGCAACGCGTGATAATAGTTTAGCATGTTATCGCGTGGGAAAATTCAAGATCGTTGTTTATCGCGTTTCCAAGCATTAGGTTCGATGTCGCGCTCTTGTATCAGTTTCTGGAATTTATTTGCAAAAAAAGGTATGTTTAATAAACTGCAAAAAAGGAATGGAGTCACTCAGAGTCACTTATGGGAATCCCCGCACTAAAAAGAATATGTGATTCGCTATTACTACAACAACGCTCATTTGATACGTACGTCATTGTCAAAAATGCTGTATAATGTTAACAAGAATAAGAATTTGTGTAAAAAATCTTAATTTAGATTCACTTTATTTTTTTATCCAATGGGTTAATTTAAAAAAATAAATTTTACTGTGGTGTCAAATGATTGTGCCTTTAAAAAATCAAGAAGTAATATACATTGGAAATCATTAAAAATAATTAAAATGTATTCACCACCAACAAACGTATGGTGTTAGTAGTCTTAATATTTAGCGTCGGTAACAAGAGTTATGGCTCAAAGAGCTGTACGCCCGCGCTATGTTCCACGGCAAAGAACAACGTCCTTCTGTTGAATTGCCTTGATTGAACATAAGGAATAGATGGACACAATGTAGAGATATGCTTATTTATTTGTGTGGATTTAGTATAGCAGACTGTACCTGCACTAACATCTAGATATTAGTTGTCCTAACATTTAACAATTCTTCAATAATTCATAATGCTGTCTCTTCCAATTTGGGCAAAATACAAAAATAGGTACATTTAATTCGGTCCATAATATAGATAACATTCTCTCAAAACAATTTTTGCTACTTGAATGAAACAATTATATAATTATTTTCAACATCACTGAAAGTATTCTTATATAAAGATAAATTATGGAAGACATATGAAATATGAGGATGAGGAAGACTGCTTCGACTGTAAAAAATAAATTGAGTTCAACTTTTATATTTTACCAAACATACAAATTCAGCAAAAAACATTTAATTTACTATTTATACTACAGACCAATTTAACTTTGTCCACAATTCTTTTTCTCTCTAGATATATAAATATATATTACGATGACAGTTACATTTCCTATACTAACATATTAACCTACAAAACTTTACTATTTACTCATAAAAATTTGAGCCTTTTTTTTTACTTATAAAAAAGTGAGTAATTAATCAAGTACAATATAAATTCTTGCATGATTTTGTTTATCTTTACAAAATGAATCAGAGGCCAAACACTTTGTTGACTGTCGCTCCAGGGATGCTGTAGAGGATGAGGGCAATGAAGAGGATGAGAAGAAGTACAAGAAGGAATCCGATGATGTACCATTTGTAGTTGTTCCAGATGATGAATTTCAGTGTCTTCCATGGTGATGTGAACCACAGGAACGAGGTCTCAGGCCGGCTGTAAGATATAAATAAAAACAATTTTTAAGTAAATTATTAATATTTGTTGCAGTGACAAAAAGGTCAGCCTGCCTTCATTTATTCATATGCCAATTTCTTTAATTTTTTATACCTTGTTTTGCAAACCTTCCGACAGAGAAAATTAGGATTTTAAAAATTTATTTTTGACCTTCCAAAAAATAATTAAAAATTTAGAATAAAACCCATCAGGGAAGGCTTATTATCATTTTGCTCATCAAAACCAAACTGGTAACCACAACAACCCAGACCTTTTGCTGGTTCCTGGATCCACCCCTGGTTGGCCCCCGTCGGAGAAATCCTGGTGCCACCACTGGAACCATATTTCTACTACACTTGTAATAGTAGTAACAGATAAGGCAGAATAACTGATACTCATCTTAACATCCAATAAAGTAATTTATCATTCAATGCTAATAATACGAGTTAAAGAATGACATGTGTAGATTTGCTAATACCATAGGCAGATTTTAAGGTGGAGGAGCATAACTGACTTGAGACCCCTAAAACTGACATGAAAAATAATGGTAATGACAATGAAATAGTAAATAGAGATACCATGAGGCTGTAATGGAATCCCTAAGTAAAGCAAGCATTGCAAGATTTTTTTTGCTTGTAAAAAACAAAATGGGTTTAAGCCCTCACCCTGCCCCATCGATTTATTATTACGGCTAGATGATCTTAGCACTGTAAAATGGCAGTCCCATGTAGGCGCCTACTATTTTGATTTCTCAGCCTCCGTCACAAACATTTAAGTTAAATAATCATAACTGTTTTATAATTATTTATTTTTAACATTCTTGTTATACAAATTATTTACATATTTCACACATATTTTATGTTGTCAATTTCTTTATATTTGGATTAAACTTACTTACATTTATTAATTAAAAACTCTATAAAAGATTGCGCGTGCGCAATTTCGACATAGCAACAGCCTTACAATCAAACACGATTTGATTGGTTGGATTCCGAAATGGTAGGCGATTCCATTGGATTGCACTTCTGGGCTATCTATTCTGTGGAAGTTCACCATCTAGCCGTAATAATAATAATAATAAATCTATGCCGTGCCCCTAAACATGATCCACCCTGACTATGGTTAAACGCTTCCATAACCAACAGTGATCCCTTTGGACCATTCATGTGTTTACCTATTTTGATCCGCTTTGACTATGGTAAACGCTCCCATAACTAACTGTGAGCCCTTTTGACCATTCAGTATGTTTACCTATGTTGATTTTGATCAAGTTTAGCATGAAAATTCATTTTTGACAGTGGTTTTGTGAGACACTATAAGAATTGGGTAAACAATTATATATTTGATATAAAGTTAAACTTGTCTAAGTCGAATATGCTAAAGTCAAATTACTGTATTCCCAAGTCAAATTTATTTTATGCCACATTGATGCGTTCTCCATTAATCAACAATTTTTAAGTGGAATTAATAATAAAAATGCATGCATTTCCACGAGGAATGCTCAAGACACTAAAAGAGGTTGTATTTTGTTATACTCAACCATCCACCTCCCTGCCTAGGTGACACAACAAAGTAATGGGTGACACAATTTCACCAGTCACAAACAACCGGGTGCTCAGGACGGCGATCAATATAGCAGCCCCATATAGTGCTGGCCTGCTAGACTTATTAAGAATTATCAAATGCTATGGAATTCAAATTCATTATTGGAGTGACTACAAATCAATTTTTAGATAATAGAATAGTTACTAAAAAGTACAAAAAATTAACTAAGTTTAGTTTTCTATACTGGATAGCATGAAACAAGACTACAAAAACATGGCAATAAATATCACCAAATTAAGCCAATAAAGTTTATTATTTATCTAGATAGGGGGAGTCTAGTATGGCCTTGCATTACACACCAAATGCTTTGTACAAGTATAGAGTACATATTTTAGTTTGTGATAATTAAAATAATATTATTAAATCCAATACGACAATAGTTACCCCCACGTTGTTTTCATGATCCGCTTTGGGAGATATGCGATTTTACCGGGATCATTCGGGGGATCAGATGTTTTCTTTGACAACGGGTCAAACGTTCATAGGAAAAAAAATAATTTATCATACAGATTTCAGCATATATTTTATCTAGAATTATAATAAAAATGATTGTTTAACCAATATAAACACTGGATAAAGATTGTATTCATATGCGATTAAAAATTATCATAAATTCTGACGTTTGGCATACTAAATGCACAACCTATAGAGTTAGTGCTGTCTTGATGTTTGGTTACTAAGAGTTAACAAATGCTATAATTTTTACAGCGAATACAAAAAAATTCAAAATAAAAGAAAAGTTTTAAAAAGTACAACAAATTAAATTAGTAGATTTAATTTTTCAATGCTGAACACCATGAAAATAAGACTACAAAAACAAGGCAATAAATATCCCCAAATTAAACCAATAACATTATTGATAGTATAATCTATATGTGCATGGAGCAGTACAAAGTATATGGCCTTGTATTATACACTGACACTTTGTACAAGTATACAGTACATATTTTAGTTTGTGATAATTAAAACAAAATTATTAAATCCAATGCGACAATACCCCCACGTTGTTTTCATGATCCGCCGTGGGAAATATGCGATTTTACCGGCATCGCTCGGGAGAACAGTTGTTTTTTTGACGATAGGTCAAACGTTCATAGAAAATGTGAAAAAAGTAGTAAATACATTTATCATATACATTTCAGCACAATATTTTAATCTGTATTATAATAACAATGATTGTTTAACTGATACAAACACTGGATACAGATTGCGTGCATATGCGATTCATCAAAATTATCGCATTTATTTTTCTGACGTTTGGCATGCTAAATGCACGGCCTATAGAAAACATTTGTATCCCATGAAATTGTCAATTTGACATTTTAGATTTATGCGGTAATTTATAATTGGCCTGCGGTTGAGTCGATTCGCGGGTGCGTCAGGTTATATAGAAAGTGCAGGGCGCTTTTCTAGTGTGGGGCACATTCCTGTAATTGATTGAATGTGACCCCAACATCAACTTCAACTTTGATATGATTGCCGCTCGGAGGCCTTGACACTGTGTAGTCAGTCGATCATTTAAATGTTATTTAATTTGTATATTTTATTTCATTCAATGTATAAGCCAGATGTATTGTCAAACCACTTATTTTATTGTTAAACATTGCAGAACATATTAAAATTGATTTGTACAATAAAAATGTACAAACAAAGCCATTTGGTAATTTTTAAGTAACGCTTGTTATTCTTGAAAATAATTATTTCAAACCAAGCAAAGCGCCAGTTAAATATTCTTGTAAATTGCCGTGAATCTCAGGTCGGCGTGGACCACATGCGACAACAAAATTATTGAAAAATATATAATGTTGTACATACTTTATCACAATAAATGAACATGAATGGTGAGCGAGCTAAAATTAAATTATTTTTAGATTTATTCGTTTAAAAATATTAATTTAATTAAAAATTCAGGAACTAAGAAAATACAAGTTAATTATATATACATCTGTGCATTTCTCCCTTAATTAATCTTTAATTTGAGTTTCTCATGTTAAGTTTTTCAAGGATTTTCCATGCCTACAATAAAAATTGTCATTTCCTAAGGTTTTCACATGACCGTGGGAACACACTACGAGCATCCAATCACATACAATGTTTAAATTTATATCACATACGAAAAACTGATATGTTAACTTTATTAACTCCCAATAGTGTTACGATGCTCCGCAGCCTAAAATTACATTTTTGTGTTTTGAAAAGTTAAGAAACGTAACCCCATTTAACTCAAAGTTCAGGGTATAGAATGTTAATTGTAAACCTAATTTCAACTTGGGACACAAACTTTTCAACTTTTCTCCTGTTCTTAATTGTTTCTTTTTATTTCATTTTATGGATCGAATCTGTTGAAGAATTTTGCATTAAACATTTCTTAAGACCTATATGTTGAGATAAATTAAATTAAATAATAAAATTAAGTACTTTTTCTAGTTGTAATAGCAAATAGACCAGAAGGGGGTACTAAAAAATGTTGAGTGGTGGGTGATCGAAAGGGCAGCTGACTACCCCAACGCGTAAATAGAATTCTGGTTTTAACTTGTAACACGCCAGTTGATATTTGTAGTATGGCTTGTATGAATCATATCGTATTGAGTGAATCATAATATACTCTTTGAAACAGAATTTTTCAAACTAGAAATACAGGAAAACGATGCTTGTCACACGCACATGCTAGATGTTATTTCAACTAATCTCTTCTGAATTTGGTAAAGTCTTAACCCACCTTTTTAAAAGTTCAAGTTGAGAACGATACGCATCGCAACTCATACAAAACTTGTTAGCATCAACAGAACTAACTTTGCTTCAATGGACTGAATCAATGGCAAACAGAGAAGAGGGACAATTAACCACTTAAAACTTGTTACGTTTAATATTTTGATTTGATTCCACTTATGTTTGGAAGAAATAAAATTATATTTAAATAAAGCACAAATAAAAATTTTCATTTAATTTGCATATTTAAACTACTTTCATTATATACTATACTGCATTGTTATTTGGCTTAGTTGTTATTCAAATTGAAATATGGCACTAGTACCAAATCAATACATAAGTATGTATTAATTTAAAACTAAATACCAAAAAATAAGACTACAGAAAAAAAATATATTAAATCAATTTTTCCATTTTATTCTATGTATCAAAAAGAAATTACTGAAATTATGCCTTTTTCTTTTAAAGTCAGCATTTGACAAGTAAAAATAAAATTCAATAAAAGTATAATTTTTGTGATTTTTTTTAGTTGTATTACTATCAATTTATATTAATATTGGGCTACATGTCTTTATAAAACATGTTATAATAATATTGCATACACTTTTTATGAGATTTTAATTTTATATGACTTATTTTATGTACCTTACATTAAATAATATTAGAAATCATGTTTTTACAAGCTCTGTGATATTTTATGGTTGGCTATTTCATTTTTTTATAGATATATATTCTATTGTTATTCTGTTAAAGATATATGTTCAATCGGAGATTACCAAATCAACAATTTTGAAATCGACTTGATCATAGTAACGTCATGAATTAAGAACTTGAGAACAGAAAAAATAATCAGAATTATAGCCAGGCCAGCATTTTGATAGATGTTTTTTTTCACACTCTTAACATCTAGTCTCTGGCATATATTTTTTTTCAAAATATTCAAGTTACTTTTTAAATCAATTTTTATTATTTTTCAGATAAATATATATTTTATTTGACACTTGCTGCCATGGATACACATGCATCAAACTAAAACTTCAAGGAAAAAAGTTTATTCTTGGAGGCAACCACTATGAGTAATTTTGAGTACTACCAGTTAAGTACAGCACTTAACCCATTTTTGACAAAGGTTCATATTATGATTACCTGTGAGAGGTAAAGTTTTTGTATACCTGCAAATTAAATAGTTGCAAACATATGTATTTATCAACTGACCCATCTTTGACAATAAGTTCAATTATTATTGTGTGTATACCCTTTAGGTTTATTTGATATATTATTTAATTATGTATACAATCTTTTTAATTAGAAAGTTGCCTTTTGTACTTTTATAAATATTCTAGTAAAATTTTTAATGAAATCGGAAATTTATTTTTTTTCCAAAAGCAATACAATGTAACATTTATATTTATGTATATTTATATAGTTTAGTATTCTCTTGTAAAGTAATGAAAACAAATTTATTACATCACAGTTAATACCTGGATTTATTAGAAATAGTAACATCGAAACATAATATTTACAAATCAATGTTATCAAATGTTTATTTGTTTCATTTAATATTATATATAATCAAGAACATCTTTAGAAAAAAACCCTTATTTTTACTAATATATTGCTCTTCAAAATTTATTTTACTCTGTTCAATTCATGTCTTGTTAAATGCATATATTACTGTGACCATTCCAAGATATAGTACTAGCCAGCCTGTGCACCTTATTACTGGTAAACCCAAGCAGTGATGTAGGTTTGGTAGGATAAATACTTTTCTCATGGTTACATTTTTGAGAACTTTTAGTGGATATGTATCCTTATTAAATTTTATATTAAAATATGTTCAAATGATGCATTACAATAAATATACTGAATATGGTTTAAATTTACAATTCAAGTATGTTAAAATAATTTCAATATTACAGTAGCATTAAAGTACATCAAAATTCAAAAGAAACTGAGAAAAAAAACCCCCAAAAATATTCCAACAAGGTCTTAAAATGATCTATGCCCCAGCTTTTTCAATATAAAACGATTAATATTACAGCAAAAACCAATAAAATTACATCAAAATTAGTTAAAAGCGATGGCTTCACTGATGATAAACTTTTCTTTTAAAGTATGCATTTTATTAGAAGTTGCTAGTTTACTCATTATCACAACATTTTCATTAGACTTTTGGATGTAAATCAACTTTGCTAGTTGTCAGATTTTGTAGGAGGGCCTTTCTAAATCTGTATTTCCTCTAACCTACATAACATAAAAGTTCAAGACAGAATAAATATACTTCTTGCTAAAGTAAATTAACACATGTTCGAATCGAATTATAAACTTAATTGGAATAAAAAAATGTTATCAACATACAGCAAATGTGCGGCAGAAATTAATAATTAATAGCAAACTGCAAAGTATTAGAGAAAATCAGAACGTTGAGATGAGCGTGTGTTAAAGGGGAACTCTGGGATTAAAATTTCTATGGATAAATCCATAAAACAATTAGTTAAACTAACAGATAAATGTCAACAGTCCGATAATAAAACAAAGTTTGTCCCAAATTAAAAGCGAGTCTACTACTCAAATTTATTAAATAGAACGACTTTGAAAGGGTTTAAATTGAAAACCAAAATTCAAATCAGTCAAATTCACATAAAAACAGGTACTTTGTAATGTGATTTTTAATACGATTTTCAAAAAACCCTTCCAAAATCTGCATTTTTCTTTTCTTACATTGTGTAATATGAGCAATAGACCCACTTTCTGATCTAAAACCATTATTTGGAAGGTGTTTTCCTTCATCTCATTGTCCAAATGTTTTAAATATTGGATCAGTTAGGCCATAATTAATTGTTAACTTTTAATCCTAGAGTTGCCTTTTAAACAAAACTGCATTACGACCAGAAAAAGAATGTACTGGACCCAGAAATGATTTAATTTTAAATCATAGAAAAAATAGGAATCACCAACGATTATTAAAAAGATACCATATACGAGCAAAAAAAATTGTTTTCGCAAAATGCATTCAACCCTATCCATGAGGCAATTCTACGATCTCTGCGTGAATTCCCACAGCGAAAGCTCATGGACGGAAGGCCACCAAACCAACCAGCAAAGTGAAAAAGGTGAATAAACGTAGACGTGGGAAGGTTTCTGTACACAGAGTTTATACCTCAGGGAACGGAAGTTAGAAGAAAAGATCAAGTAATTATATTTTAGAACAGATCACTTAGGTTTATATGTACATGATGCTAGAATTATAGGTTTTTTTAGTCATTATCAATGCCACAAAAAAAAAAAGACTACTCTAATAACAGTGAATGTACAACATTGTTGCCTGGTGTAATATTACATACGGTACATACATTAATGTAAAAACTTATCTTAATGCCACCTCCTCTAATTTAAAATAATAGTTCTACATTTTTTTTTTAACTTTTGCGGTTATTTTTTTTACTTCTGTGGTTTTTACAGACTTCTTAAATTACAATAAAAAACACATTGACTTGGCAAAGTCTATCTTTTGTAATATTGTCAAATCTCTCAATCAGGCAACATTCATTTTGTTCATTCAGACAGATTGGTTTTGGGCTTGCAATTGGTGTTGTTGAAGTTTTTAATAAGTAATTAAATCTACCTGGCAAGTAATTCAGTGGAAATTATAATCATTTGCAAACTTAAAAACTGGTAAGAAACCAATACAAACTCTCTATACCTCATCTATTTTCATCCCATGTTCTATAAAGAACTTTAAAATGACGCCTTTCAAAAAAGATTTTTGTGAAACACCATGCCCATGAAGGACACTAAATTTAAAGTGATGTCAAATGTCAAGGTGAAGGTTAAATGATCAAAATTTTGGGCTGCACAGGAAGCTACCCTTTGAAAAAATAACATCCTACAACAAGGTGGATCTACCATGTTAAATTACTAGGAGAACCACAGAGAACTACCTAGTAACTAGATAGCATAATTTGTTGATGCTATCATTAAGTAATTGATTGTCATGTCAGTTCTAATTAGTCTGAAGGTCTATTAGTGGCTGTATTTTCCTATGTACTTGTAGGGCATAATTTGGAAGGGGAGCTGACCTTGTGTTATTTGGTAATAATGGGATGATAATAATGTGGTAGATAGGTAGCAAGTCTGGTGTATTATAGGGTTAACACTGTTAACTATGTATATCTACCCTGTCACTACCATTGTCATAAGAAACACCGACATGCCAAATATCAAAGCCCCAATTCTGACGATGCACCACTTTGGTAAAGGTTAAAGTTGACAATAGACAGACAGACAGACTGAAAAAATCATTCCCTCAGTATATATGCCCGGTGAATAAATAGTTGTTAACGTTTAAAGCAATTTAGAACTTTATTACCGAAAAAGATATCATCACAATACAACGCTTCCATCCTACCCTTTGGAAAAAATAACATCCTCCGACTAGGTCGATCTACCATGTTAAATTACTAGGGAGATCTATCTAGCAACACAGAACTACCTAGTAAGGTAGTATGTAATTACCCATCTGTTGATGTTATTAATGCCTTAAGGGTTTATTCTAAATAATGGCTGTATTTTCCTATGTACTTGTAGAGCATTGATGACCATATCCTTGTTAGTATCCCTTGATATCGCAGTTTTTCATAGGGTTAACCTGGTAACTACCTTTATCTCCCTTGTCACTCCCATTATCTACCATGTTAACAGAGCTATTTTTCCAAAGGGTACATTCTATCACATCTTGATTATTTTCCAACTAGCTTGGCTTTGCAATACTGCCATCTTCCGTCCTACCATCTTTCCCCTTCTCATTACTTGCAGCCTGGCATTCATCCAGGTTCACTGGCCATCCTACGCTTAACACGGACCATCATCTCAAGTTAAACAAGCTGTCAGTAATTCTAAAAGTCAACTGCATCATGTTGGCTGATACTTCCTTTAGTGGGACACCATTTTTTTGGACGGAAACCACAATCACTCTGCCACTTACGAGAGACCAGAGAGAGACCGGCTTACATGATGTCAGGAAATTGGCAAGCTGAAGACACTATGTTACAAAAAAGACCGACTTACATAATATAAAATTAATGAGGTTGCTAAAGAACTGATGTCTGCAAAATATCCACAGTCTTTTGGTTTAAAATACAAAATCACTTTAAGGTTACAAGTGAACAAGATTCTTGGAAAATTACTACATTGTAAACAATAAAAAATAAAAATTACAAGTTCAATATATTACAAAAATGACCACGGAAAACATAAGGTTATATATTTTTAATGTAAAAAGGCAGTTAAAATTAGAAGAATTTTAGAAAGGTTCAATATAATGAGTGAGTGACACAAGTGCTGATTCTGACAAATTCATAAAAATTTGAATTTTGTTTTTTCCCCAAAACCTGCTTCGATCGATACAACCTGCTTCGATCGATACAACCTGCTTCGAATAATTTGATCGATACAACCGGCTTCGAATGAAACCTGCTTCGAATGAACAAATGCTTTGAATGAGAACCTACAACCTGCTTCGATCAATACAAACTGCTTCAAATGAAAACATGCTTCAATCGATACAAAATTCTTCCAGTGGTGAAAGATGATTCGATCGATTAATCGATTAATATCTCAATCAATAGTTCAAATGCTTCGATCGATGTAAAATGCTCATTTGAAACTGGTTTTCATTCAAGACAATTGTTCATTGAAAGCAGGTATTTCATTCGAAGCACTTGTTCATTCGAAAGCCGTTTGTATCGGGTCGTAGGATGTTTCCATTCAAAGCATTGTTCATTCGAAGCAGTTTTATCAATCTAAGTAATTGTTGCATAAAGCATGTTCCATAGTACTTTATATCTACAGTATAAACGATGGCCATGCGGTTTTCGAAATAAATCAGAGGATCTATTTATATAGGTTAAACAATTTTAAACAACTATAAATATAGGAACAAGTTTCGGTGTGACTAAGTTAGTGGATGAGACCTTGGGAAAAAAATGTACTTAGTAAATTGTTTTAATTTTGTTGTTGATCAAACCAATTTACAACAATCTTTATTATGTTTCAATCTATTTAGATTCTAGGTAATAACAGCACAAACTTTTAATGGAATGTCAGAACCAATCAGTCTCCCTGCTAAACAATTAATGTGGCGTTAAAATAAATATTTATTTAAAATTATCATATTGACAAAGTGGGTAACAGACGGGCTTGTCATGCAGCATCGGTTCACATCAAAAAAACAACTCGCAAAAGGTGGATCACACCTGTTCAGGGTCTAACGAAGAGGCGATGAACAGGGACAAAAATCAGGTCAGGTCTTTGAGAGGTTACACCATGCTACTCCAGTGAGCCAAGCCCCCACCAGGGGTCAGCAACAGCTCATAAGCTTAATTTTTCAGTTTAATCATGATATGTATCCTGGCCAGTAATCGGTTACTGGAAACCAGCGAATAAATCTATTAAATTATGGTCCCTCAGAAATAGAGCCTGGGCCCATATCTTGCTACGTTACGACAACATGACCTAATTCCAGTAAAGTGTACTAGTGATTCTCCCCAGGGTTGAAACTAAGCCCCCTACAGTTATTGTCCATGAAACAAGCATCAGGCCTGCCCACCCCTGGCTCAGTCAATTGCCTAGGCCACCTTAATCTTGTGCGAATTCCTATTAGGCCAAGTCCCGCTAATCATGTTCAATTTGTGTAGCTGTTAACATGATATGAAACATGCTCCACTTTATGAAACATTTTTATGCAACAACATGACACACTAAAGAACAGCTGATAATCACTCTTGTATGACATTAAATTCCATCATGTTTTTCTCAATGAAACAATTTCAATTATGTAATAAAAATTACATAATGATATTGTATATAATCAATTTAAATTCAAATTCAAAATTAATATAAAAAATATATAAGATAATATATAAGATGTGTAAATTGTTTAGCTAAACAAATTTAAACAGCAAAAACAGCAGCACATGTTTGAGAGAAACTTGAACAATAAAACATAGTTCCTGTGTACAGAATTTGCTCAATTTCCACAGTACATACAGTATTTTGGGACGAGTAGTCGTAAAGCTACCTCCCCGACACTTGCACGCATTTTTGTTTCCACATAGTTTGTGCAATCTAAAAAATGAATAACCATATATACTAAAGTATAAAATGTGGTGTTTAGAATTTTAAGAGGCAATTTCTGTTGAGAATGCCATGAAATATGAGACATATGGACGTATACATAATTTTTCAACTTTGGCCCTCTATCGGCTGAAATTCTCGTAAGCGGACACCTCCCGTAAGCGGACACTTTTCCCAGACCAGATGGTGTCTGCTTACGAGAGGGTCAACTGTACTTGAATGTGGACCATCAGGGTGCTCTGATCCTCTAGGGTGTTTATGGTCACTTATTTGGGCAAGCATGTTATTGATTTGAATGTAAGGATTAGTTTTGCAACAAGTAAGGAACGTAGGCTGCAAAACACATGGCACCAACAAAGGTTAAAAAATAAAATAAAACACTTAAGTGTCTAGTCCTCCCACATATCTAATATTGTTTCCATGTTTGGTATCCATATCGGGTGGGCCACATAGAGCAAATTGAAAATGTCCAGCGTAAGGCTACTCTTTTTATACTCGATCAAAAGCCTCAGGAACAATCTTATGTGGGAAGACTATACTTTAAAATTAATATCAATTCCCAAATTAAGTGATTATTTTACAGTACTAAACATTTTTTTAAAATTTTTTTTTCTTACTCAAGTCTTGTTTCTAGTAAATTAATTATTAATAATCAGCATCCATATATTTTAACATTTAAACATTTAAAAGCTAAGACTGATACTTTGAAATATTCCTTACCTATTAGATTTGTTAGATTATGGAACGCTCTTCATCTGGACATTAGGAATTATTTTTTTATTTCTACTAATTTTGATTTATTTAAAACTAAGTTAAAACACATGTTTGATGGTAGGCCGTATGTCTTTATATTATTGCCAAAATGAAAAAAAAAAACAAAATAAAATAAAGTAAAAGACCAGAAGCCTTTATCTTTCTCAGCGTTCTTTGTTAAATACATTTAATTTCTCTGATCCAAGTTCCTAACTTCCATGTGACAACCTTTAATAGAAATCATATCAAATTTGTTAAAGGCTTCAGGAATGATTAATCTAGTTCAATACGATGATAGATTTAGATCATCTTAACACAGGTGCTAATTACAGGTATATAGATACAGCTTGTGACTAAACTAATTTCACAGCAATGGAATTTTCTTTGAGAATTCTTTCTAATTAACACTCATTGGTTTAATTACTATTAGCAATATCTGGGGCAACATTTAATTACATTTAGAATTAGAATGACAAGCATACCACACATGTTGGGAACATACAATTTTTGTACACAAGTCAATATTTGTTTAGGTTGACCCTAAAGTTCAATAGTAAATTTGTACTATTTTCGTAAAATTGTAAAAAAATTACAAACTTTTAATTAGCCCATTTTAGCAAAGGCCGACTTGTGACCCCAATTGTATTTAACAGATAAGGCATTCTTTAGAAATTTGAAATGTATGTTACTCATTGCTTCAAGACAATACCACATTTTGTGATCATATATTAAGTGTACATCCCCATTAGAAAGTTTTGTCAAGTCTTATCATAATGGAAAATTAGATTAGTTTCTCGCTTAGCTATACAGCATATTCATATCTTTTATAAGCATTTAATTTGACAAGCCAGTGGGGTGGTTTATTTAAAATTACCCTACAATTCATTGAAAATGTAGGGTAAAATTATCAAACTATCTAATGGAAATGTACATATATAATGATGTAGGAGAGGTTAAACTTCTAGTTTCTGGTTACTTTTTCTTTGCTTAAAAAATGCAATGAATGTCAGTTGGAGAAATGGGGTGTTCTGATTATCTAAGTGATTAGCCCTATCTTCTTAAGGCAGCAGTATTTTTTTGCTTAAATTTCTTTGTGCCATTGTGCAATCCCCTGATCACCCACTTCACCC
>JAOTQE010057133.1:4611-19523 GCA_025631205.1 Nesometra sesokonis
TCCAATTGAAATTTCCAATTGAAATTTCCAATTGAAATTTCCAATTGAAATTTCCAATTGAAATTTCCAATTGAAATTTCCAATTGAAATCAATGATATTAGTTTTGCTCTCGCTAGGCTACTGTACTATCTAAAGAAAATAGTGAAGATATTTCCAACTTCAATGTGTAACTTCGCGTTTAATTTATTCTACTATTCAAAAACTGTCTGGGAGGAACTTGTGTTTCATGCTATAGAACGAAATGATGACGGTCACGATTCAAAGTTGCTTCTATAGTTGAACATCCTGTTGCGGACACCTCTCGTAAGCGGACACCTTCCATAACCGACACTAATTCAAAGACCCGTTTGTTGTTGTTTGTTGTACCCGTGGTACCTTTCTCTCTCGTAAGCGGTCACCTCGTAAGCGGCCGCCGACACTTTTTGTCTTTAAAATATTTTTGTAGGCCCTATTTTAAATTACCTCTCATAAGCCAACATCCCAAAAATTGTGCGATTTGTACAACGAATACAAATATTATTGTACAATATCCTTATAGGCGTAATTGAATGGCTGAAAATCATTTCTGAATAATATTCAATGAAATATAAAATGCGGTGTCAAGAATGTTGAGAGGCCATTTGTGTTGAGAAGACCGTGGAATGTCAGAAGTAAGCGCGTATACGTGATTTGACAATGTTTGGCCCTCTATCGACCGAAATTTTCGTAAGCGGATACCTCCCGTAAGTCGACACTTTCCCAGGATCCGAGGGTGTCCGTTTTACGAGAGGTTCAGCTGTACCTGACATTCAGCTGTACATGGCTCATTGACTGTCTTAAAACATGGTGATCGGTCTTATTTTTGTCGCTGTCCCAAATCTTCACCAACTTCCGATGACTGTACGCAACTCTTAATCTTTTGGTGTATAAATCTCAATTCAAATTCTATCTTTTATCGTTCATTTACTTTCCTTTTTCTTTTATTTTTCTGCACTTGGGAGGTTGTCTTAGTTTCTTGCTGTACTTTATATGCTCTATACAAAGTGTGTCGCTTTTTCCTGTCACTACCATAACAAGCATTAGACTCGTTTTATGAAATAATTTTGTTGAATGGTGGTTCCTTTATCCGTAAGGTCGACTAATCAACTTCAAGTAAGAAAGTGTAATGAAACTCAAAGCAATGACATGCACGCCATCGTTACAGGATTCAATATTTCAAAATAAATATTGCCATCACCAAAAATGATGATGATGGCATAATTTATATCGAAATATTGAATCATGTCACAATGGCATGCATCTCATTGCGTTGAGTCGTTCTTTATTTGCATAAGATAGTGTTTTTGATCCGAGATTTTGTGTAGTTGTGTAGTTCGATTTATATAACGCCTTAGATAGTAGAGTCTGTATACATATTTTGTATCTCTTATTTGGCTTGTTGTAATCTTCTAATCAATTCTAATCAATTTACATTTATTCCAGAATATCATAATCTTAATTGATTTATCTATGGCACTCTTCGAAATTGGAAACGGCTGATCTTCATGGTAAAGTTGATTTTTGCAATAGAATGCTTAGTGCTGTTAAATTAACTGCAAACATTTAGTTTATCTCATAAATATTATTTTTAAAGTAATTTCCAACTCGCAATTTTCAAATAAATAGGCCTTAATACCGGTACTTAGCCTATCTGATTATAGTACGGATAATTTGATGTACTCGAGAACTGAAATGAATACATTTTTTTCAATAAATAGGGTAGATCCAGGATCAAGGGAAAGGGTGAGGGACTTACCCAGACACGAGTGGGGTTGGTTTCGATTTAGATTTTGCTAAGCAAAAAAAAAACTTGTTTGGGTCGAGTTCTGACCCGACGTTCCCCGAATTCCGCACTTGATGAAGTAGGCCTATATGTTTGTGATACATGTACGAAAATATAGATCCAATAAACAAAAACTCTAGGATATAGTTGAAACATCAAGAGGTAAAGCATTAAATAAGCGTGCCGAGCTACGTTCACGGAAGTTTAATTTCCCAAAAGTGAACACCAATCATCAAAGTAATAATTCTTAGCCACGGCATGGAGGAATCTCCATGGCGACGGTAAGTTCGCTTGTTAGTAGGCCTTAACAGAACTTATTATATAATTCGCGGTTGTGAGAATTTATAGGTAATTTTTATTTCCTTTTTAATAGTAAATATTAATACAATGGTGATTATTTTTAATTTAGCCTATATAAATATATAGGTTTACTAAGTGACCGTTTTATAATCAAATTGTAAATAGTGTTGATAATTGTAAATCATTTTTATCGAATGGTATATATTGTGGAAGCAGTTGGCGCAGCGGTGACGTTTCGGGCTTCCAATCACGAGGTCGGTGGTTCGAGACTCACTCTGGCCGACTGTTTGTGTTCCTAGGCAAGACACTTTATCCACGTTGCCTCTCTCCACTCAGGAGTATAAGTGGGTACCTGGGAGGTACAAATGCCATATGCGCTGATTACGGCTGCAACATTATGGAATGGATTGTATTCCATAATACAGTTTGACTGGGGGTAATAATTGTGAAGCGCTTAGAGGCCTTGGCAATAAGCGCTATATAAATGTCAAATATTATTATATTCACCCTTATATCTAATTTATATCCGAAAGGTTCACTAATAAACGTCAAGTAAGAAAGTATAACTCCAAGCAATGAAATACACGATGGCGTGTCTTATTGTTTGGAGTATGTATTATACTTTCTAATTTATATGTCTTATAGGCCTGTCTTCAATCCGTATGCAAATGTTCGATAATATTCAAGTGCACATTCCATTTTTTTCTGGAACGCCTTGACGGCGATACTGAAACTAACTTGGCTCACGTCTTACTTGAGGAACTTACCCATGTCTTGCCAACTGTTATGTTTCGGCTAGTTAGAGAAGATATTGAAAATGATGTAGAATTAACATTTGACATTTTCCAGTTAACTCAAAGAAGACCTGTTAAAAGAAAATACCACAGAGGCATTCAACTCGATCCAGTTGTCGTGCAAACATTCAGCCAATCGGATTACTCTGTCTAACAACCAATCACAGCGTTGATATTCTAGCCAATCAGATTAGGCCTTGAGAATTAATAACCCTGGATCAAGCAGACGATTTCACTATCCTGTTCAAAGTACCCTGGATTGTGTTTTTTTTAAACATTTTAGAATAGTATTTTCGTATGCTATGATTGACTAGATCAGCTTTCAATTTAAATTAGCCTGCTTTCTGTGACTTATGTTCACTTATTTGTTCTTATCATCTGTTAGCATCGTTTCAAGAATGACAAAGGTTCCATTATATTAGGGACTGAGTCAGTAGATTAGATCATTCTTTAGTGTGTTCTTTTTATATTTTGTCTGTTTGCTTGTGCCTAGTGCACATGGGTGTGTTTTATTCTTTTCCAATATCTATGTAAATTACCTATGTTAGTAGTTTGCAAAACCACAATATATTTAGTTCGGTCTTCCATTGTTTTCGATATCAATGAACCCAATCAGCCACATTAACCTTAGGAATTACAGTACGTTTGTACCAAAGTGACTTTGTTGAGTCGGTCGGTTTTTCATGCCTCGAACATGTCGGAAGTTCATTCCATTAGGCTATTCAGTCTGACTGTCTGTCTTTCAACATAATTTTGCATAAACATAACCGGAAGCATTCTCGTTATGTAGTACAGTACTTGCATGAGGCGGATAAAGGATCCACCGAAAGGGGGCCCACTTCCAGATCCGAGTGGGCGTGGTTGCCAGTTTTATTCAAAATTGTACAAAAAAATATATTTTTTTGTTTTCAAAAGGGGGGCCCGGGTCCGTTGGGCCCCCACCTTGGAACCGCTCCTGTACCTGTGCGACATAAATTCTATATTAGTATATCAATAGGTTGCGTTCTTACCCTTTCCCGTTTCGTGCAAGCAATACTCGTTCAAGCGTTCACACAAGTGCGTGTCAATGTACGACTGTTCGTGTATACGTGCGTGTTCAGACGTATATTGGCAGCTTTAGTTGCATCGTGTGTGAGCTTTTATCGATCCTCCCGAGGATTTAATAACCGGAATTGCGATCATAGTTTGCAGCGATTTACACTCTCGATTTCCTTGAGTGCAAGCCAACGACCCGGTCGTTTAATTGGTTGGAAACAGTTTATATTTGGTTCGTTACTTGTGATCACGTGAGCGTTTTGTGCAACACGTTTGGAATCTATTTTCAGAAAATACTGTAATTTCACGGCGAGAGCACACGATGATTTCCTAAATGAGAGTTTCTCCGAGTGTGGCCGACTTAATTTCTCTTTCCCCAGTGATTCTCTATAGAGTTGACTTCGCCGATTCATTTGCCTCGCTAACAGTTCATTAAAAGTCAACACGCAATCCAGGTCGTTGTACCCTCGCACTCTTCATATTACAATTATGCTCATTAGAATACTATGACCCTCGATGGTTTATAAAAATTATTAATATGATATTGAAGAATCCATCTACAGTTGAACCTTCCTGCGCGGACACCTCTCGTAAGCGGACCCCTCCCATAACGGAGACTAATTCAAAGACATGTTTAATTTCTCCTATCAAATCAGTGCATTTGGTAATTTTCGTAAGGTGGACACCTCCGTAAGCGGACGCGGACACTTTTTGTTTTTTCTTTGTTTTTTTTTTTATAGTTTTTGTATGTTAATTTACCTCCCGGAAGCGGACATCCCAAAAAATGTACCGGTAGTGATTTTTCTATATAAAATCGTCCATATACTGTAATGGCTGAGAATCATAATATTGAACCAATCTTAAAAATTATAAACAATATTTAATATAGTATAGGATGTTGTGTCTAGAAATTTGAGAGATCATTTGTGTTGAGAAAGCCGTGAAATGTGGGACATAAGGACGTATATATAATTGTACAAATTTTGCCCTCTATCGGCCAAAATGTTCGTAAGCTCTGAAGCGGACACTCTTCGTGGACCAGAGGGTGTCCGCTTACGAGAAGTTCAACTGTATTTGTTATTACTGCCACGGCCTCTATACGCGCAAACTGTTTCGCGCTCGTACAGAAATGCGCGCGTACTGGAGATAAACTGCAAACGCTCCTATTTCTTGATCGCTTCACGCACGCATTTTGCGTCAAAACCGGAAACCACGCCCACCCGGATCTGGGAATTTGCGCCCACCCCTTTTACTGGATCAGCCTCCGTTAATGCCATTTAAACTGATAATGGTTGTTTTTCCGCAGTTTCCCGCAAACCTATCTACGGGGAGAAGTCGAATGGTTAGGATACTCGCATGTCAAGCCGATGAGCCGGGTTTAATCTCCGGCGATGACGGTGTTGGTGTATAGGGAGGTTAAAAAGGCGACGTGGAAATGAATTGGCCACCCTACCACACAATGCCGATGCTTAGTATGGTACAAGAAGGAAATCACTTAAAAAACCGTCGACCGACGAGTAGAAGACTGTTACCGCGGTCTGGCAACCACACAAACAGGGAGCGACGGTTTAGTCGTGCGACCGTGAGCACGACGCAGTGAGTGTTCCGCATAACCTGCAAGTTTCCCAACCTGTAATTGTAATTTTTAATTTTCATTTCAATTATTTTATTTTATGTATACCTTGTTTGCAAATATTTTATAAACAAAAACGGCCTTGTGAAAAACACCAATATGATGATTCAAGTTTCCGTTTAGAAATAAAGTTGTTATCATTATTATATTATAAGTTTCAAGAAGTCACCTTCGAGTGGGTAAGCAATCAAACTTGAACGCATCCGGTATAATCTGAGAACTTTTAAACATTTAATACCTTCAAGATTGATTGCGTTAAGAATGTTTTAAAACAGTTGTAATTTCTTTAAAAAATGTTAAGATCTACAATTAAAACATTCTGTACATTTACACGTCAGAGTTGGGCAAAACAAATTTTAGGCTATCTAGTAGTCTCCCTATACTTTCATGGTCTCCCTGACGCTCGTATTATTACATACATTGCAGTACACACTGCTCACTGGGATCGAATTCTATATCTAGTTACTATGTGCAAGCTCGGTCTAGTGGTACAGATGTCAGGCTAGTTATCTGGAGAGTGTGGGTTCGAGTCCCACCCGAGAACAACTTGCGAATGTTTTTCGCGTGTATTCTCAACCTGTACGGAATGTTCGGTACATTTACACGTCCGAATTGTTTAAAACAAATTAATAGGCCTATAAACACAGTAAGAAAATGATCTGCTTTTTTGCATCTGTTTTTTTTTTTGCCTAAAAAGTAACAACCGGTAAGTCTCAGATTAAACGTTTGATGCTCTACAGAACTATCAGATAACAAGAGAAAAGTATAATAGGCCTGATCTTTCACAACATCTCTCTCTTCATAACATTATTCTCCGAGGGTCTGGAAGGTACGGTAAAAGAAGAAAAAAAAACTCCACAACTTCGTCGTAACACAACATCAAGAGTGCCGATTGAAGCATGGGAGGCTTAACTTGATCGTTTTATGTTGTTATTGTTCTGGATTGTTTTTCATAAATTATTGTTCGGAACTTGTTTTATGTCTGCCACAACAGTTTAGGTCTACTACCATTACCACTATATTACCACTACACTAGGCCTACTACCACCACCACCACCACTACTACACTACTACTACTACTCCCACTACTACTACTTTACCCACTACTACGGTACACTGCTAATCACATGCTGACAACTCATAAAGAGCTGATATCTAACCACAAAATTTTGCTCTTCACGTCTGCCATAGGCCACAAGTATGCAGAAAAATAGACCTACATCCCGATAATTCCTTTCTATAATTATGTTTTCATTGCTAAATTATCATTTTCAGGGGAAATAATTGATAAGAAGTGAAAGTACTTCTTACCCTTGACCGTTTTTACTTAATGATTGATTGGCATTTTAACTAATTGCCAGATTTATCCTGCATTCATTCATGAAAACAGGATATTTAGGTCGGGGATTGCCGATATTTAACAGGTTTTTTCGTGTATTCATTCATAATTCAGTAGAAATATGTGGGTTCACATCCAACTATGACTGGATGAGACATCCTGATAAACAGCATCAGTTCACAATAAATGCGTTCTATTAGAAGTTATGTCTAGAATTATAGAATTGCAATTTATCATGCATTGATAATCACTAGTATGATAAATCAGAAATTCTTCAACCTGATTGGTTAATTTGTCACTTTTGGCAAACCACTGCATTTCTTTCTAATTAGCTCAATTAGCACGTCTCGTAAGTGACCCTCTTCCGTAAGCAGCCGCAGACATAGGCTATTTTGACTTAAAATTTAGACTTTTCTTTAATGTTACTTTACTTCATAAGCTACACAAAATTGGTGATATTTTGTACAACGAATACAAATTTCCGTACAAAATATTTTTAGTGTAATGACGGAAATCAAGTGATCTTATAAATCTATAAATTTGAGAGGTCCTTTCCGTTGAAAATTCCGTGAAATGTTGGACATAATTTCCCACTCATTTAGTAATTTGCATATGCTCTTTAATGTTTTTACCTAAAGCAGTTCCTTACCTGAGATAAATCAGAAGCCTCGTCCGTACATTTACGTTATTAGCTATATTTTTTGTATCAAAAGGTAATTTTTGCACAAGCTCAATCCGGCTCAAAACGTTCACAAATTCTAACCCTCTCTTTTAAGTTTATCGAATCTGTACAACTCTCACGCACAATGTGTGAGACTCACGTATGGGAACCCATTTTGGACGTCTCACGTCGCATTTTCACACTTACGAGAAAATACGTAAAATGAACGCAGAGATACAAAATGAGGCGAAAATGGCAGGGAACAAAAAAAAACAAACATTTGCTACATAATTTTAGGCATGGATGCATAAAATCATCTATTAAACATATAGCATTAAACTGTCTTAGCAATTATTGCTAATCAATATTTTGAAATGAAAATTTTCCCTGAATGGTATAGGCCATTACAATTTTCATGCAAAAACCACAGCAAACTACAACAAACACGAATAGGCCTATTTGATACTTGCTAGCGATAGTTTCACGGTAGTTGGCTCTCAAAAGTTAAGCAGATATATTATTAATGTCTAAATATCGCACACAAACATGCAAACAAAGTTGAATAAACTTTTGCATTATAACTTTGTTCAGAGGTAGTAGCTTACACAGTTATACTATATAGGGTAATAAAACCGTGGTATATACCTACCATTAATTCAAGATAAGATCAGGTAAGTATAAAGATATAGTTTATTTACAGTAGGTTTAAGGCTAGTTATTTCTATGAAGTTTTACAGTATGTAAATCTAGACACGTTGACATCTTTTTAACAATATTTCTGCATTTTTTTCTCTTATTGAAAACAGGACATCGGCTGCTTTGTCGTTCAAATTTACGTAAATGCAATGTTTTTGCTTTTGCTTTATTATGAGAAAGAACCATTCTTATAATGTATTTTCATAGGATAAATTAAGTAATTTATGGATTTACATAATTGCGTTACACTGTAGGCTTAAGTTGTATTCAAAATTTATTGAATGATACCAAAATTCCAGCAATTAAGTTATGGGATGCCAAAGGTAGGGTTCACTTGATATGGTCGCCGGCCTCTTATTGCGGAACTAATGGGATAACATAAATTATTAAGAACTATAACTATGTTTGAAGAATTTCATCTGGTTGTCGATTTTAAATGTATATGGTGCTTTTCTTTTTGATCAACCAAGATAAAAACATAAGTAAGAGTACACTTACGTTTCCACACTCCAGATGACACGCCAGTTGACAATGAAACCTGACAGGTTTCGAAACGTACTGTAAGTTTACTCTTATGTTTTTATTTTGGTTAATCAAAAGAAAAACACCATATACAACTATAGCGATATTTTAAAATATGTTCTATTAAACTGTTATTAGAAGAATTATGACCTTTACGTGAACTTACGGATGATTTTACGGATATGAAAATATGGAAATGTTAGTTGTAATCCATGATTAGAACTTGGAAAATTACAGGAAAACATAGTCCTAGTATTTGTATGACCAGAATCATTCACTTGGCGTGTTAGAAGTTCAAGGAGAGTCAGAAAGCAGGAAACGTGACCCTGGGTGTATCAGTATTACCATGCTATTAGTTCTATCATTTTATCTTGTTAAAAAACGGGTCGTTAAATCATTAGAAAATCCGATAATTGATCATCTAGACAGAATCGAATGGAGACACGAGTTAAAATTGCTGCTATGCTTGGACCATTACCGGGATTCTGGAAGGGATGAGCTGGGCCTGGCTGACCGCGACGCTATCTGGCGCCTTGCGTAGTCAGCCTTGTATGGAAATTATCATCATTATTGCTGTTTCGTGCGGCGAGATTATCGTTGCGTCACCTACGATTATAGGCCTAGCTTCCTTTTTCGGTTCAAGTTTAATCAGAGAACTTAAAACGCCGGCTAATTAAGTGAGAAAATATCTAGCATACTTCACTTATCATTCTGTTGACATGTTTATCGTAAATGTCTCTAAATCTGGAAAAACTTGAACTAAACAGAAAATAGGCCTATAATTTAATTGAGAGATTATAGTGATGTATCAGCTAGTAAACAAAACTGACATAATAAAAAACACTATAATGCATTCGTGTTTTAAAACTTCTCTAATTGCAGGCCATACGGTATGCCTAGTTATTGCAATAGAGTTTTCTCGTATTCCTATTCGTAAAGTTGTCTTAAATACACCATCCATTACTAATTTCATGCAAAATGAAATAAACATGTAATACATTCTCAATCAAATTATATAAAGCTCAGGTTATGTTAATTTGATGTAGTAACCAGCGTAAACAACAGGAGGCGTGCTTCCTACATTACTTCATTCATTAGGCTGCTACTAATTCCAACAGACTTAAAAAACCCGACCGATACCAACAACTACCGATATCAAATTTCTTTTAAAACTTTTATTAATCTCACGTCATTTTAGTTATGTTTATACATTTTTTCCGAAAACTGTAGAAAATACAAAAAGTAATCCGAAAAGAATCTAATAGTCCTAAATACGGTGATTACTCCGAAATTAGAAATGCTGGTAAAAAAAACCACACAATGCAAAAAAAAAAAAAAAGGTGTCAATAGTATTTTTTTTTCGAAGTGCAGTGTTTGCGCTTGGCCCTTATTCCATTATTTAGGCCTACGCTGATTTCGATCAAATTAAAATCCAAATCTTTATTTTGTGATATTGATAATGTAATAATATATCCTAGAGCAGTTGTCGTATCTCATATAAATACTACTAATAATTGCATTATTTAGGCCTGAGATGATTTTATAACGAACAACAAATTAAAAAATATTGACCAAAAAGCTGAGTCATCAATTTGTTTTAATGAACTCGAACGAAGACCCATTACCTTGACCAACCCCTGTCGGTATAAAACGTCATCTTCCCCTAGCACTTAAGATGCCTGATGTGGCTAGCCTGATAGGCTCAACCCCCTATGACGAATTAGTGGCCTTCAAGCCGGCCCCGACCTCTCAAAACTAGTTTAATTTCGAAGAGATTTTTTCCGAGGTTTTATCAGCTGTTGACAGAATTGAGCCATTTAGGATGAATTTGTTGGCTATGTTAGATTAGATTAACGTATTGATAAGAAGTGTGAAATATGATTTAATTGACCCTTGTGAACTGATAATCCCCGTGTGCTATTGCTCCGAGTGGTATTTATACAATCTACGAGTGGTATTGGTATCTCCGAGTGGTATTGGTATCTCAGAGTGGTATTGATACAATCTACGACGAGTACTGTTGGTATATACGAGTGGTGTTGGTATCTCCGAGTGGTATTGGAATCTCTGAGTGGAATTGATACAATCCCCGAATTGGTACAATATCCTAGTAGTATTGACACAATCTCCGGGTGGTATTGGTACAATACCCGAGTGGATTGGTAATGTCCGAGTGGTATTGGTACAATCTCCGAGTATTGTTGCAATCTCCGAGTCGTTTTTGGAAAACTTCTGAGTGCTTTTTATGCATCTCAAAGTGGTATTGGTACGATTTTCAAGTTGATACAATCCTCGAGTGATGTTGGACATTTTCCGAATGATATTGATACAGTGGTATTGATACAATGCTCGAGTGGTGTTGTTATAATCTCCAAGTGGTATTGATACAATCTCCGAGTGGTATTGGTACAATATCCGAGTGGTATTGGTACAATTTCTGAGTTTATATAATCCTCGAGTGATACTGATACATTTTCCAAATTATATTGGTACAATCCTTGAGTAGTGTTGTTACAATATCCGAATGATACAATCTCCGAGTGGTACTGGTACCATCTCCGAGTGCACGTGGTATTGGTACATTTTCCGAGTGGAATTGGTACAATTTACGAGTGGTATGGGTATAATTTGCCAGTGGAATTGATACAATCCCCGATTGGTCTTGGTACAATCTCCGACCGAGAGGTATTGGTACAATCTTCTAGTTGCATTGATAGAGTCTCCGAGTGAAATTATATTGGTACATTTTCCGAATGGTAGGCCTATCGGTACAGTGGTATTGATACAATCTTCCGGTGATATTGTTACAATCTCCGAGTGGTATTGGTACAATCTCTGAGTGGTATTGGTACAATCTCCGAGTGGTATTGGTACAATTTCAGAGTGGTATTGATACAATCCCCGATTGGTCTTGTTACAATCTCCAAGTGTTATTGGTACAATCTCCGAGTGGCATTGATAGATTCTCCGAATGAAATTGGTACAATCTCCGAATGGTATTGGTAAAATCCTCGAGTGGTATTGGTACAATATCTGAGTTAAATTGGTACAAACTCGGAGTCGTATTGGTTCAACCTTTGAGTGTTATTGATCCTCGAATCCTCGAAGGATATTGTACATTTTCCGAATGATATTGGTACAGTGGTATTGATGCAATCCTCGAGTGGTACTGGTACAACCTCCGAGTGGTGCAATCTCTAAGTGGTATTGGTACAATTTCTAAGTTGATAAATCCTCGAGCGATACTGGTTTCCTAATGGTATTGGTACATTGGTATAATCCTCGAGTGGTGTTGTTACAATCTCCGAATGGTATTGATACAATCTCGGAGTGGTGCTGGTACAATCTCCGAGTGGTATTGGTACAATCTCCGAGTGGTATTGGTACAATCGCCAATTGGTACTGGTACAATCTTCGAGTGGTATCGGTACAATCTCCGAGTGGTATTGGTACAATCTTCGAGTGGTATTGGTACAATCTCTGAATGGTATTGGTACAATCTCCGAGTGGTATTGGTACAATCTTCGAGTGGTATTGGTACAATTTCCAAGTGGCATTGGTACAATTTTCAAGTGGTATTGACACAATCTCCGAGTGGTACTGGTACAATCTCCGAGTGGTATTGGTACAATCCCTGATTGGTATTGGTACAATCCCTGATGTACAATCTCCGAGTGGCATTGATAGAGTCTTCGAGTGGAATTGGGACAATCTCCGAGTTGTATTGCTACAACCTCTGAGTGTTATTGATCCATTCTCCAAGTGATATTGGTGCAATTACCGAATGGTATTGTAAGCATACAATCCTTTAGTGGTGTTGTTACAATCTCCGAGTGACATTGATACAATCCCCGAGTTACTGATGTAAATCTCAGAGTGACAAATCATAATTGTTGATAAGTAAACAACTGTTTTTAAAAATATATTATTGTAATCAATAAAACAATAAACAGTTCTTATAAATTTTCTTATAAATATAGTGCTTTATTACATCAAATATCGGAACAAACGTCATATGACATAGTCACCTTTTTAAATTTTATTCGTGACAATGTTGCAGCTGTAAGACATTTGTACCTTCTCAATACTCACAAACTCATGCGTGGATTCGTCATACCCAAGGACGCGTGAAGATTTATTTTTTATCTAGCAACTCACGATTCAAATATTTATTATATTGCAGCATTAACTCTGATTAATTTCAAACTATATTTTAATTTTTTGGCAAACAAGTCATGATATAAGCATTATACGAACGTCAACCTCTTTCTTATCGTTAGAAAACAGCTGTCGAAATACGCTCTCAATCGTTAACGCGTAGGCCTACTCTACACGCGCCATACTACAAAATCTCAGGGCTCGAATTTAACCAAGGCACCAAGGCCATTTGCCTCCGGTGCCCTCTCATTTGGCCGCAATGCCTTAACAAATTTCAGTAATACATAAGGATACAATTTGTACAAAATGACCTCAGGTGCCCTCTTGTACCCCTTAAAATCAAGCCAAAAATGGCCTTGAAATGACTATTTCCCCTACAAAGCCCAAATTCGAGGCCTGAAATCTACATCACTTCTCTGTTGTAATCCCACATTAACCGTGATTTACAAGCCTATATAGGTCTAACCTATGTTTCAACACTGAGTGATATGTGGATGAGTTGTAGCTAAACAAGGCCACTCTTTTCCCGGTGTCATCACTGTTCCATGTAGAGATAGCGTGAGTGTGTCGTACTAAACATTAAGCATGTCATACATGGTTAGTCGTCGCAATCAATGAGAAATAGTTTACAAAGCGCGTGGTTCCAAGCATAATCTAATTGAAGTCTATTTTTAGCCATGTTCACGTTTATAGATGAACAACTTAAGCCGCATTACTCCATTATTACGCACAGTGGGGCGGATGAATGGCCGTGGCAATGACCTTTGATTGTGTGTGACTATACTTAGCATTTACTACGGCTTATATAGGAGGGAAATGGGTTGTCCTAAAAAAAGGTTTAATTGTATTTTGATTTCAAAGAAACAAACTCAAAGTGCTGTTCTAACTGTTACTGTTACCGATGCTATCTACTGCTTCCTCTGCTACTACTGTTGTAACGCTGAGCATTGCTACTGCTTCTACCACTGGTACTGCTTTACTGCTACTACTAGCCTACCGTTGCTTATATTGCAACATGCTGAAAATGCGTACTGTTAAATCGCCCCATAGGTAGGCCCTACTAATACTTCGATTACTACTTACCACACTGTTCTTATACGAAACATTCAGGCGCGGATTTAAGAGGTGGGGGAGCCCTATTACCGTCAAGACGTAGTTGCGCCCCCACTCCCCCTCCCCCTTAGGCCTATATTTGGTGCGCCGGGTTCAAAATTTACAATAAAAATCCAAATTACGCGTAAAATAGGGTAACAGGGCACCAAAATTGGGAAATGACCTTTTTTATATTTGCTCGTCGGAACTAAACTGGCAACCACTCCCACCCGGACCTGGAAGTGCGCTCCCCTCCCGTTTTGGTGGATCCTGGATCCGCCCCTGACATTAATAGGCCTATTTCTATTTTTTGGCGTTCCATACTAAAACAAAATTTAGATCGGTGTGGCATATCAGAAATAATTCAAACATGTTTAGGTCTAAATTTCACACCCGACAATCTTGAAAAATTCCGAAGAGTAAGATTCGATGAAACGTGCCGAAAGTACAAACAGTGGGCTGGGGTCACAGGCCCTCCCCCATTTTTAATTCAATACTATATAGTACTATTCCCCATGACAACATGACATTCCTAAAAAGAAATGTTGAAATTGACATTGCCTGCATTGTTTCTGATACAGTCGCATCCTTAGGTCCCTGGGAACGACTGTGTATAGGCTATTCAAAGGACTATAGATATAATCTACTGTGCTTATTTGTGCCCGTGGTTAGATTAAGCAAATTCACAACTGTTCTCCTGTGAACAAGCACTCTATTAATTTTTGAGCTGTGTGTTCCTTAAGCTTAGAGATATACAAGAATATTTTCGTTAAAACCACACTAACTTCGAAAACTCAATCTTAATATATATATAGGTAGAACGAATTTGGGCAAGCCCATAAAAACGAAGACGACCATATAATGCCAAATTTGATAAATA
>JAOTQE010057144.1:0-10117 GCA_025631205.1 Nesometra sesokonis
CATTCACACTGCATTTTGACTACGTCATCATAGTGTAAACGTGAATTTAACTAAAAGCAACTGCGGATCAGCTAACTTGTCAAATTGACGAGTTCAGTTCTAGTTTCAGTTATGTTACTTGTAGGAAAACGTTACATACAGTATTGTAATATGTACTAGAACAACTCAGTTAGCGGGGCACCCCACGTTCTCAGTTGAAATTACATTGTAGTTGAGTGATGTTGTGGGCTGCCCATTATGCCATTTTTTAATAAATGACATTTAACTTTTCAGTTTCCTTTTCTTTGTAAAGTCTGTCATCACAAATACCTTTATTTTAAAAATATAGTGTCACTTGGAAATGATAAAAAAAATCAATACCATTGATTTTGAATTAACTTACTCATATAGGATCTTCAGGGTAGATGAGAGTTAAATGTACTACAATATGACTTCTTTTATTTGTAGGATTCTAATATGCCGAAGGACTATGAGGGCGCTGCACAGCTGTTAGCCGGTGTATTATCCAATCCAAACTCAAAACCGGTCATCATGTTGGTAGATGCTCTTAATCAGGTATGTTAAAAAACATGTATGTAAATGCTATATAGCTAGAAATATTCATCATAAGTCCCTCTCACACAGAACTACAACCTTAAAAGGGTTATGGCATTTAAAAACAAAATCGTGAGTCGTGACAAGGATGTGAAAGTCATGTTAACATCGTAGCAGGGTCTCCAATGCAATCGTGGACAGTTGTAACATGGTCTCATAGGTTGCCTTCCAAACCGGACCGATTTGAAATGTTCAAAACAGTCGGGAAGGTTGTGAAGGTTAACCAGGCCCAAACCTATTTGTGTTAACTGTCATGTTACAGTCGTATTACGCTCGGAAGGATTGTGTTGCAGTCAATGTGGTCCTAAGAGACTCAGTTGTATGGTGTTGCAACAGAGAACAACATTATTTTGTGATGTATTAAGATTCTGATCTTTACCCAAAATAAGTGTGGCCAAGCGTATTCATGGAAGTTCCCTCCTATTCACCATCTAATCGGCATGTTGTGGTCAGGCTGAAATTGCCTAAAAACATTCCGCATGCTGACTCTGAAAAACACCCAGATCGCCATCGTCCTAACGAAGTTGTAGCTCTGTTTTTTTGCTGTGGATGTGAAATTCCGAAATAATTGAAATGAAAGGAATGAAATTGGCAAATATAAACAAATGTTAGAATTTTACTTTTAAAATAATAAAAATATTTTAGAAGACAAGCTAAAATAATCATTTAATTACCATGTTTTTGCTAAATTTTGCATAAGGTATACCAGTGTTAGCTAGTTATTTTCAGTACTAATGAAATACAGTGCATTAAAAAATACATCCTGAAAAAAATATGTGATATATTAATGTACTTAAACTGGTTATTTATATCTTAAAAAAACATTTTTTATTTATGTTTTTTGTAGGTTGATGAAGAGAAGGGTCATGGTACCTTGAGTTGGTTACCACGGAAACTTGCTCCACAAGTCCGTTGCATCTTCTCTATGATTAATGACACGCCACCACATGTGACGCTTTTAGGACGCCCTCTAGGACCAATAGAAGTTCCAGTTACGCCACTGGATTTAGCATCAAGAAAGGTATGTATTCAGATAGCTTTTGACTGCAGTCTTTGGTATAAATGGATTTTTAATTACACAATGGACACTGTCGGGTCAATGGAAAATGGCCGCTTATGGCCACTTACGAGATCTGCATTATTGCATCAAATAATATCAGGTGCACTATATTTTTAAAAACAGTGCCCTTTCAAATCTAGTAAATTATATTATATTCTTTTTTACTCTTTTATTTCATATACCAAATCATGTCTTTGGGACATTAAAGGACTTATGACATTAAAGACCAGATTTTAACATAGATGTGGTCGATAATTAAGTTTAACAGCTTTCCTAAAATGATTTGTGTTTTGCATATACAACATTTGGAAACATTGTACGAATTGTGATGATATATTCATTGTCTTTTCCTGCATCATAATGACTAGTTGTCATTTAATAGTGCCCAATGCTATTTTGTAAGATAATACCTAGATATCTCAAAAAACTACCAATATTCCAGTTGGATGATCCTTAAAAGGAAAATAGTGCCCTCCTATAAAATAACTTCATACATGCTCACGCATGCTCATTCCTCTTTGATAGGATCAAGTTGTTTTTATAAGGTTTTGGAATTAACTTAAAAATAAAAGATAAAATGTAATGGTTAACATAAAATATGTAAACTATTTTGTGTTTAAATATTACCAAAATTATACATACATTTAATGGAATTATCCTTAGCAACAGATGAAATTTAAAATTTTGGTAATCAACAGTATTAATAACAATAAATCTATGTTTGGAAACATTGAATCAGAAAAGGAAATAACAAGTGAATAATTAATAGAAAGGCGAGATTGATATGCTTCAACTGATAAGCCAAATAATAATCATAATAATAATAATAATAATAAAACACAATTTGTAATGCATCAAATTGATAATAAAAGGTGCAGATTGTATAACCAGAGCAATTATAATGAGAAAAAGGATGACAGCAGATTGTAATTATATGGATTCAAACAAATAAGTTTTCAAGTTTGTTTTGAAAGAATCGAGTGTGGTAGAGTTTTGAATGGACATAAGTATCTCCTTCCACAAAGATGAAGCCGAGAAAGTGAAAGTTGGTCCTCCATATGTTTTTAATATTAATAAAAAAATGATAATAATAATGAAATAAGGTCAGAACCACTCCCTTATAAAAAGAGGGACTCAAATTAAATTTTATTCCAACAGGAAATTGTTTTGGAGATCTTAAGCAACTACCATAAGAAACTAGATCCAGAGCAGATGAGCTGTTTGTTATCAAAGGAGGCATCAAAGAACCCTCTGTGGCTGTCAATAGCATGTGAAGAACTCCGAGTCTTTGGTGACTTCAGTCTTGTTACAGAGAAAATCAAATCACTTGCAGATGATTTACTTGAGTAAGAAAGCATGCAAATGTTTGTTGTTCTATTTCTTTATTTCATTCCATCCAACTCCATAAATACCAATATTAAATAAATATTAAACTCCAGTAATAATAATAACTAGACATAACTCTTTACTTTTGACGAGTTAGCTGATCCACATGTTACACATCATAATTTGCGGATTGTAGTGTGATAACGTAATTGGTAATTTGGTCCTTATCAAAGTAAAAGTGGCACAAGCAAGTAAGCAAGAAGCTACTGTATAAAGAGTGGATAAAATTTAAACACGGATAAGCACGATATTCTTATCTTGCCATATAATGTAAGTGTACAGTAACAAGAGCTGATCCACTATGTAGCGGATCAGCCAATTATCAGATTTTTGCACATATCCACTACAGCGTTGCTAGAGGTATTGCACATTCAGTTACTTGCTCCACTAATGGTCACTTACAGTATGTCTTTTGCAATCAAACAGCACTACTTTCATATGTTCACAACAGGGGATGTATGAACCAATTCACTGGGTTAATTCATAGTAAAAGATTAACTGGTTCTTTAAAGCCAGGCACTCACTGCGTCGTATGGCTGTCGCACGACACAGTGAGTGAGTGCCTGGCTTTAAGTGCTTACAAGCCATTGGTTGTACACTTTGACTATGATTTATGCCCGTATTCTTAAAACCGACTATTATAGTTTGAACTAGGACTATACTAGTCCTAGTTCGAACTGGGCTTAAAATAGTGCTAGTTGCAACTTCAACTTCCTTATTCATAAACATCTAGTTGAAGTTTGTACTTCAACTTAACCAAGTTGGACTTAAAAAAAATAATTGGTAAGTGTGTAGCCTTGTTCCACCACCAGAAACATGTTGCGAACGGGCCTCGAACCTGTGTTGTTCTTTATGCGTGGTTCACAGTTCTCATTCTTTAACCGCTCGGCCATACAACTCACACTTTTATTTTTCAGTCTTTATCACTGATGATTTGATGCAATTTATTTTTCAGTTTACTGGGGCAAGTACTTTCCCGGTTTGAACAAGAGAATGGTGGTATGCTAATGATAGCCACCCTCTGTCTTCTTGAAACATCAGCGAATGGACTTCTTGAAACGGAGCTTCTCTCAATGTTAGGATGTGAAATTTCTTTATTAACTCCATCAGAGGAAAATTGTGAAAAATTATTGAAAGGTAAGCCAGTTAAAAAAAAGACAGGATCTCTAAAATTACTGGTCTGATTAAGTAAGAATATAACTAATGGATCTATTTTGACTAACGAGGTTAAAACTGATTATTAAAATATATAAAAAAGGATACCTTTTGGAACAATTTCTCTGCACTTGATTTCTTCTGTGAACAGGTTTCGGCCATATCTCATGGCTGTGATTCACCACCACAATGGCGCCCTCTTTTGATGAAGAAAACTAGAGAACTGTTCTGAAAAGTATCCTTTTTTATATATTTTAATCATTATAAATGGAACACAGAAGTCTTCAAAGTGTCAAAACTGATTATGTTTTTGTATAGTTTTGAGAGGGAATAGAATGATACACAAGTTTTAATTTGATGAAGTGTTTTAAGATCATTTACATACTCCTCCAGGTATGTTTATATATATCTAAGACGGCAGATTCAGCAATTGTCTATAATTGCAACAATGACTAGTAATTTAATCATAATCATAATGATAATCATAAAGTTTATTCCTCCTCATGATAAGAAAATTACATTGCTCACTTAAAAACAATAAAAATATTAAATCGCTTTAAAACTGAATAAAAGTACAATGAATGAGAATCAGTTCCTAGGCTACCAGTTGGTATCCCCAGATGCCTATTGGTATGAAGGAGTAAAGATAGCAGTTCGTACCAGCAGCCACAGACCTTAACCACCCATTTAGAGCACTTCTGAGACTATTTCAGCATGTAATGGATGATTTTCGTCATCAGTCACAACACCAAAAAGTTGGTTCAGGTACTCAGTTACAAGGAATCAACGGACTACTGCTCCAAACGATTAAATGTTGAATGTTGCCAGAACAACCAATTTCCAAAACAAGCTCTCAACAGGAACAAGAGGGTTAAACTGATAAAAAAGTAAAAATACTATGAAAATTTGAGATTTAATAGGTACTTAATAAGAGGGTCTTATATTTTTCTTTTAAAGTAGCCAATGAACGGGATTGTTTAACGGTAATATTAATGTTGTCATCATCAGGAATCAGAATTAACTCCACCCTTAACATACTGTATAAACAGCTGACATCCATAATCACAAATCACTCATATAAGTCCATAAGTTGAATCATGGTTTACACTTGTAAATTGACAAAAATTAAAATATTTAATCAAAAACTATCAAAACTAAACTATTTAATTTGTACTCTAATTTGCAGAGCGAGGTTGTGATGGTCAGGCCATAGCAAACCAGCCTCTATCTGCTGCTAAGTGGGCAGCTGTCTACCGTGCTCTACGTACCTTTCTGAGACCCTTCGGTGATAGTGGTGAGGGCAGGCTTGATTTCTACCATCGCTCCCTTAGCAAAGCTGTCAGGAAAAAGTAAGCACAAAAAATATTTGTCTAAAACTTCTATAGAATTATGTTTGAAGTGACAAAAATGTTTAGTTTATTTACCATGCGAATAACTGCCCCGACTGCTTAAGCCCAGTCCAGACTATCAATTTTTTTGGACAAAAAAAATTGATATGTCTATATATGGTCATGATGATGTCACACTATGACCATATTTAGAAATATCATTACCATATATGGGTATGATCAAAGTTTTATGTTAAATAAATTTTATAGTCTGGGTTGAGCTTTAGCAAACCTTGAAATGTGCTTAATCAAATGAGAAAAAATGTTGGAAATCATAGCAAACTGAGATGCAGTCTTGTGTGGAAGGGCCAATTTTGTTTACTTAAGTACTTAAGGTAATTGATTAATAATAATAACACCGCCAGGGGTGGATTTAAGTGGGGGGCGGTTAATATTATTACCATTATCTAAAAATATTCCCCTGGACCCCGCTAAAACATTGACTCTCTCTTCCAGCCTCCCCTTTAACAAAAGTCTCCATTCGCCCCTGGCTGCTCTTCGACAGCATTTAATTCGTTCAATTCTGAATAAAATTGAAAAGGTTTCATTTGTACATCACATTGTATTGTATTATATTATGACCTGTTTTGATAATAACTATTGGCTGCATTATTTTTTGTACTGTATTAATCATCATTTCCTTATAAATGTGTTACCCATTAATATCTTTTTATACTAAAGCTAGCTATTATACTTTTTGAATGGACAAAAATTGTGCAGTATATACTGAGTTCATACAATAGAAATGTAATTATATTGCTATTGTGTAGCCTTTTCAATGCTACACTAATTAGGCCTGACCTTGAGAGTGTGATACTTCACCTGGATGGAATGCTAGTCCTCACAGACTTCCCAGCCATTTGCCAATACACTAATATATTGTATAATTGTCTCTAAAAACACGTTGGTGCTTATTGGAATGTAGGCTTCACAAAAAAAGTCACATTCAGGGCTCGCAGAATTGGTTACCCGACGGCCCAAGGCAACCAAAAATTTGCATCGGGCAACCATAAATTATTAGGAGGTGTCCCGATGGGCAACCAGGTCTTGGCTCACGCTAACCAATCATCAAGTAACCAAGGCCCCAGAAAAGAATCTTAGCGGCTTTAGAAAAAGTTGCAGGCCTGGCAAAAACATTCAGCTGGCTTAGCAATAGTACAACAGTCAATTACAACTATTTTGTTTTATCAATTGGAGGGCAACTACAAAACTGTGAGGACAACCAAATTATAAACCTTGGTTACCTGAAGGGCAACCAAATATTTTAAAATTCTGTGAGAGCCTGACATTTCATCAGGTGCTTATGGGAGAGCATTGCTTATTGGTGAACAACTCTCAATAGGTCTTTTACGGTATTATACAGTAAAAGAAACTTAATGCTGATCTCAGAGCACCCCATTTCCATATTGTCTTTCTCTTGAAATGTTAAATGGTTGGTAATGTATAATTGTTTTTCTTTTTTGTCACCCAGATATTTCCATAACATGGATGGAACTGATAGAGATGACGTTTACCAGTATTGGCACTTAATTCTTGCAAATTTCTTTGAGAGTGAACAGAATGTCGATCGCAAAGTTGAAGTATGTTATTTGATTTTTTAGAATGACCTAAATTAATTTTGTATTTTTTAGTTGACTATAATGTACATTTTATCGTGTGTATGTCAGTTTCAAACTACATTTGTTATTTTGTAATGATCCAATAAGTATGACTATGACTGTTATTTCTGTTTTCTGCAGGAATATCCATACCACCTTGTGAAGATTAAAGACATTGAACGTCTAGCCAAGTGTTTGACAGAATGGCCAATCTTTGACCAACTCTTTCATGAATATTACAGCTCACAGTTACTGCTCTACTGGCGTAAGGTAAGCTTAAAAGTTTGTACATCTAAATTACCCTACTGATCCAGGTAATACCCCTGGTTGTCAGGGGTGTCAGTTGTTTTTTTTTTGGTCCCCATTATTTTATTGCCGTACCAAAGAATATAAATAGCACAAGAATGAGTACACGCGATGTTCTAGTAAATTTGAATGTAACTCTAGGAACAGTGGACCGGACATTGTCTATGGCCAATTTTTCTGGCAGATGTATAGGAGTGGGCTGCGCATTGCGCAGTAACTAGAAAACTCTTTTAATGGTCGAAGGTCATGCTTTGTGAGTGGGTGAACTATAGCATACATGCTTGGAGTAGTGCGCTGTCTTAAGTGCGGTCGGTTTGGGTAACCTGGATGGAGTTCCACAAACGATAAAATGTGGTCGATCTTTCCCTCTGTAATATCATTGGCATACTAACTTTAAATAGTTGTACCATATATATTTTTATTTCACTGAGGAAGTATATTCAGCAGAGAATTATGGTAAGTGCAGAGGTATGCATTCTCTGAGTACTTTCTATTTATTGTTAATTTGCCATGGAAATCCTCAAACAAAATATATAATACAAAATACTAATTCAGCTTTGAATATAATAATAATAATAATGATAATGATAATGATAATTAGGTTTTGAAATAGCACTCTATACAATGATGTCTCAGGGCGCTCTCCACATTATTACCCCAATCATTGGCACGACGTCTTTGCTGCATGATATATAAATCAGCGCATGACATTCGAACCTCTTACGTACCCACTACTACAGCACTTCTGGGTGGGGAGAAGCAACTGCAGATAAGATGAAGTGCCTTGCGCACAAACTCAATTACTTTGATAAAATAACATTTCTTTTTTTTCTGAAAGTCACTTGTTTACAAAGCATTGTTTTTGATACCTAGGCTGGTGACTACAAATTTATGGAAAGCAACTACCGCAAAATTCTTGAAGCAATTGACAAAGAGGCGTTTGGACTTGAAGAATATTGTATACGATACGAACACATTGCCAGACTTTTGTAAGTTTTAATTCATATACATTTTTCCGTTAGTGCTGTATATTCTTTAGTATATATTGCTCATCTATTTATTGAGAAGCATTGTGGTGTTTTTATTTTTTTCAATAAAATGAACATTGACGTTATTTTTGTAGATTTTTACAAAACAGTTGAAAAACAAATAAGATAAACATTTTCAATAACTAAAATGTTCATTAATACAAAAGTAAAAGGTTGTAAAATTGTGACAAAAAATAAAACTGAGCCCATGAGCCGTGTTATGTTAAAACAGTCCTGTTAGATGATGTGTTAAACAGCCATGCCTTCTATTCCACATGTACTTTTAGTGGTATTGTACAGTACTTGATGAAACTGCTTTTTTGTTTTGTTGATGTTGAGTCATCCTTGGGTGTAACTTTAGGGCATGAACATTTTTAGACACTGACAGCGTCTCTATAAACAGCTTTTCAAAAATGTCTGTCTGTCATTCTGTCAGTCTTGTCATGCACGTTTGTGACTATTTGCAGTTTGTTCTTTCCATATATAATTTCTGATAACCAGCATTGTATGGGTGTCACTTTAAATATCTACGAGATATGAAACAATTAATCATCAACTGGTAATACATTAACATTAAAATTGAATTAAACTATCGTTGTAATTACACTTTTAAATGCTTACTTCCTTATTAAAATTGTATACAATATATTATTTTTTGTTTTTGCAGTTATGTTAATTGTAAATAACGCCTCAGGCTACTACACTCGGCGAATTTGAAATTTGCATAGCAGATGATGTTAATAGTATAAAAGCACGCACTATACAGAACCGATTCATTCGTTTACTGATCTTGCTTGTATAGTTTTGGATCAGTAGCCACACTCTAATCTTTAATCGCCTTGTATAGGTGGTTGTAGAATAGGAATACTAGCCCGGTTTTTTGACTAAATAAAAGTGATGGCGTGCAGTGCAACACTAAGTTGGTGACACTGACCAGCTACAGCTACTGTGTGCAGCTTTCTGCCTCTTATTGTCGGACCGAAATTATTTCTATAGAGTTTATGTGAACACAATTTTATACACACTTGTTCAAACTGGTGACCCTGGATGTGTTTAAAGTTTTTGTCACTACAACAGGAGTAATAACAACACCTGAAGTGAATTTTCTAATGTCCCACTGTGCATGGTCTTAAAAATAGCAAACAGCATAACACCAATATTTGTTTAAAAAATGGTGTTTATTTGCTTTATTAAAAATGATAAAAATAATTAGTGAAAATTTGCAAGAAAATTGGAGGTTATGTGATTTAAAATGTTAATTCATTATTCATGTTCAGGGTACAGGCTGGTGAATACACAGTAGCAAAGAGCTACATAGATATCGCCCTCAAAATTGAGGAGGAGCAACTTGGTGGACGACCTGAACGGTTAGTGGAACTCTTTGCCCTCTATGGTGAACTTTATGATGAGGTTAGTTATTTATGGTAAACTATTGAATCTGAATTTAAAACAGTTCAGTTCCCTCTTAGGTATTATATCAATTTGCATGTTGAATAAGTTTGATGACACTATAAACTGTTGATGTGTTTGATGACACTATAAACTGTTGATGTGTTTGATGACACTATAAACTGTTGATGTGTTTGATGACACTATAAACTG
>JAOTQE010057155.1:0-19522 GCA_025631205.1 Nesometra sesokonis
CTAATTTGGGTCCAAACTATCCATTTATTAAAGAACATTGCTAATTCCGATCGCAGCATGCCTACAGTGGTATTGATTTGTATGTACTTAAACAGGGGCCGGGGGCGCAACCGGCGTCAAAACGTAGTTGCGCCCCCCCCCTTTATATTAGGTGCGTCGGGTCAAAAATTTACCAGAAATACCTTAAATACGGTTAAAAAAGGGGTACCAGGGCACCAAAATGGAGAAATTACCTTTTTTTTTGCTCGTCAGAAAAAAATGAAAAACCAACCCCACCCGGAATGGTAAACAGGAAAAGTGCGCCCCTCCCTATGGGCGGGATCTGGATCCGCCCCAGTTAAACCAAACTACAATCATCAGTAATTTAAATTCAATGGTCAGAAATAACTTTTCTGGTCTTCTATTGACAAAACCTTTCATTGCAGCAAATATAATTGTATGTGTTCTGAGTAATATGCTGTTAAAATTAAATCTCTACGCCCAGTGGTTACGAAGATATCAATGTATCGGGTCAAAGGTCAAATTTACAGAAACATCATTTCCGGTCATTTTTTGACAAAATTTTCCATTAGAGCAAATAGAAACCTGTATGTTGCAAACATTTTGAGACCAAAATCAAGTCTCTACGGCTTGTGGTAGATGAGATATAGCGCTCAGTTATCATTTATGGCCGCCATTTTGAATTCAATATGGCAGCCATAGCGGACATTGGAACTTTTGGCACTACATCTATTTTGAATCTACACATATTGGAGATAATTTGTGCCAAGTTTCATGCTTTGGTATAAAAATGCACAACTTGGTCATTTTTGTGGCACTAACTGCTCTACTAGTATACATAAATTTGCAACTTTGGCCGTCTATCGGCCGAAATTAATGTAAGCGGACACCTCCCGTAAGCAGACACTTTTCCCGGACCCGAGGGTGTCCGCTTAGGGAGGTTCAACTGTATGTATAATAGCCAGTTGAGACTGTTTTATAGCAATGGTCTAACTGAGGTGGCTTGCTATTAAGACCATCTGTGTGTTTAAATCCGGCTTTAATCTGTAAGTTAAGTCCGCCAGTAGAGACTGTTTAGCAATAGTCAACTGAGGGGCTTGTTAAGACTGTCTGTGTAAAGCCAGCTTTAATCTGTAAGTTAAGACGGCAAGTTGAGACTGTTTTATAGCAATGGTCTAACTGAGGCTGCTTGCTTCAATTTTTTTTTTCAATTCAATTCACATTTATTTACTTCTTATTTTCTTAGTACTGAATTACAAAATGAAAGAAAAAAAGTAATGAAAGATAATATATTATGATGATAACAGTCAAATTAATTGTAAAGAAGAAGGCAAAAAGTGCCCGAGAAGATTATAAAAACCTTGTGATGGGCCAGCCTAAAACAAAGACAATACAAATAAAACAGGACAAATTACAACATAGTACAGCAATCACTCACGACACAGGACATGTACGGCGTTACAAAACAGATAAAGTACAAAACGATAACCGAGAAGTTAACGTACAAATAAAAAAAAACAAACAAACCAAAACTAGACAGCAGATCAAGTTCAGACCTATTCTGTATAACAGAAGTATCAATATAGTAGGATAAAATTAATACGTTGCAAAAAAAAACTTTTTTAGTTTCGAAGAAAATATTTTTAGAGATTCAGAGTTAACAATTGAATTAGGCAAGTTGTTCCATAGTTTAGGACCAGAAAATCTAATATTGAACTGAAAATAATTTGTTTTATGAGTAGGAATGTGAATTTCAGATCTGGACCTTGTGAGATAATCATGAAGAAAAGAGTTAGGTTTGAATATATTAGAAAGATGGTTTGGAAGAAGAGAATGGGTGGATGAGTATACAAATTGACATTGTTGAATAGAGTTAATATCAAATAATTTAAGTAGGTTTAGATTGGAAAATAAAGCAGAAGAGTGTGACCGTGGTGGAGCGCCCGATATAATCCTGACAGCCTTCTTTTGGATAACATGGAGTTTACTAAGGGAGGATGGGTATGTGTTAGCCCACACAATATTGCAGTAGCTCAGGTAGGGAAGGATCATAGAACAGTATAGAATACGAAGAATATTAGAGGGGATGAAAGAGGATAGTCTAAAAATGACACCAAGGCTTTTGAAGATTTTGTTTTCAATTTCATGCACGTTACAATATGCGAGCGTTTTTACGTCTCGGCGAGCGTGCAATGGAGCAAACGTACAGATCCAAAATTGCACGGTAAATGGATCCAAAATTGCATGATTCATGACGTCACCATGAAATGGGTCAAATGATTGATAACGATCGACCAATCAGATTGCAGGAATCTATCTAGGTGTCATATAATTGGTCATAATGCTTGGAACATCTTCCATAATGCTGTAAAGTTTTTATAGTCTCAAAATGCTATTTAGGACATTTCAACATCGCCAACATCGCTTTCCCGGAAATCCCATTTTTTTACTCATTTTACTATTCAAACTATCGTTCTTTTTCTGTCATATTCACTTGAAATGCTTCTGATTTTTTTAACATAAATTGATATGAATGATTTTTAAGCTTACAACAATATACACAGAAACTAGGCATAGGCTTTGCATGAGTCTAAAATAATGGACGATTTGGCCCAACGTGAGATCACTACAACAACGAAGGGTCCGTTAAAACAAGCCTTTGCTCCCAAAGTGCATAGCCCATTAAAGACTCCACACATCACATTCTGTCCTGATCAATCAATTAAAATAGCTCCCAGTATGACCTGTCAGAATAGTGTTTGTAAAATAGAAAGTTTGTAAATAAGACGTTTTTAAATGAGAAGGTTGGCTCTATTTCATTCATTTTATTTCCTTTATTCCTGCATCGTTTCAATGTGTACCGTTTAATTTACATTATTTCTCTTTTTTATTTACAGAGTGGAGGCTCTCCAAACACTGGCATACCACAAACGACACTTTCTGGTGAAACTTGTCAGCCTTACTACTAGAATCGAAGTGGTGTCGGTGAATTTTTCGGATCTGTAAATAAGAACAATTTATGATTATTTTTTTCAAAGAAGAGTGAAGAATTTCTACATGGATGCTTGGTATCTAAACAGGCCTGTATCTAAAGCAGTGATAAGAATTCAAAAACACAAGAGATTTTTAATTAGTTTAAAATCTGTTTGCCAGATTTTAATTAAGTCAATTATACACATCCAGTTGTAAAATTAAGTATAGGACTAATAGCTGAGAAATTCTACATATATATGATTAATTAAGGAAGAAAAACAGAAATGATTGCATGGTAGTGTATAGTTTTTTGAATTTGAGCAAATTTGAAACCAAAAATATTTCTGCTTATCATAAAGGGGTCAGCATGTCATAAGGTACATTAAATATCTTTTGTATGGTTGTTTTTTTTATAAATAATTTGCCATTTACAGTAATATTTAATTCAGTTTTTATCAATCCCTCCATTCTTTGAGCTTCCCTGTTTTGTTTGTCTTATTTTTATTTCATTTCATTTAACCTAGATTTTATTACATCTTGGTTATAGTTAATTACAAATGATTAAATACCATAATGTTAGACATGGCTGGCGCCCTCTATGGTGTAAAGCAACCCTCCTTGTTAGGAGCAGATGAACCAAATAAAATAGATTGTTAACCAGAATGCCAAAGTAAAGATGCATGCTTGTTTATAAGAAATTAAATATAACAGACCGTTTAAATAAATTGTCAGTATTTGGATATTCAGTAACCGTTAAATGCCAGCAAATTCTAAGTTTTACTGTAATGATTGAGTAAATAATAAGTGATTTATATAGCGCTTATTGTCAAGGCCTCTAAGCACTTCACAATTATTACCCTAAGTCATTGGAGCCAACACCTATGGAACACAATCCTTTCCACAATGTTGCAGCCGTATTTGTACCTCCCAGGTACCCACTTATACTCCAGCATGTATAAAGTGTCTTGCCAGGGAACACCAGAGTTGAACCTCCGACCTAATGATTGGAAGTCCAAAACACATAACCGCTGCGCCAACTGCTGAGTAAAACAAATGAAAATCATGTACTGGCTGTACCTAATCAAGAAAACATGCTGTTGAAATAAGCAGGCCTGTAGTAAGAATTTAAAAAACTGGGGGTTCTTATTAAACAAAAAGGGCAGATGTTGGTATGCCCAAATTAACACCTGAATTGGTTGCTGGAATTACATCAGAGTTATTTTCGGATTAACTCAATAATTTCAGTGTTTCTGCAACATGTCCTTAGAAAATCAATTTTGTGGTGAATACTTCAATTCAGAAAAAAAGAGTGTTCTTGCACACCCAAGAAACCTCTGCATGTGGGCTTAATAATGCTATGGATGTGTTTGTATGAGGCCTAGCTACCATCTACATAAATACTGTTATATTTCCCCAAGAGTTTCCATGTGGGCACAAATTGTAGTAACGTTGAGCCAATCCATAGGAGTGATAGTCACAAAGATAGTTTTCAACAATAGGCATAAACAGAAAAAAGTTCAATTTTTTCATTTTTTTTTTAAATTTTAGAACTTTCAATTTTCATACTACATTGATAATTTTCATATGTCAAAAAAAAAACAATTTAAAATTACCTTGCCTAGTCACAGTGTAGTGATAAGCAATTTTCAGATGCAGTATTTTAAAAATTTAATTCTAAATGTCCAAAATTAGAGTGTTGATTATTTTGTGAGGAAACATTTTAAGAAAGTGATTTTTCGTGCATGTTGTGTAGTTTGAAATTTCTAGATAACATAATTATCAATTTTTCGACTTATCCTTCCTTTGGCTTGGCTCTACCACAAATGAGTTTTTTAAGGGTTGATTGATTGATGGAATATTCTTGTTTGGTGCATCAATATTAACCTCCAACATGGTTGTCATCCAGGTTAAACTCAGATTCTGTGAGGTTTGCATGTGTGCCCAGATAACTCATATTTTTGCTGATTGTAATTTTAGCATGTTATGATTTTATCAAAAATAGAAACAATACATATTTAGTGATATCAACAAAATAATTATGTTGGCAAATGATGCAAAAACTAAAAGTAATTCTGAAATAGAGGTGGCCAAATTTTTACAAAATCAAAAACTTTGCTATATACTTATTTTTATCAGATTTGTACCTTTTTAACAATAACCTATAAATATTTTTTAAATTTTACAAACTTTCAGTCATAATAGATTTCATGATTTGTATATGTATACAGATAAACGATATAAAATGATGGTATCTGTGTTATGATGAAATATGACATGCTGTATGTACAGTTAAGAAGTAATAAAGTATCACCACAGCTTCCTATCTGAAGTACAAACCAATCAAAATGTTTTGATAAACAAAAATATAAATTTACCTTTATTAATGTACCAAATATGGTAGTATCTGTTTACCAAAACATACTTTACCCACAGGAATGAACATCCCCTTATAAATTTGAACAATAAAAAGGATATTTTTTTGCAGTGTTATTAAATAAATTTTTAACAAATTAAATTAAAATGTTGTTGGTGATGGCAAATTATTATTTTATTAATTTCTTTTATTTATTTACATTATCTTCATACATGATATACTGTATATTCAATATAACTGATGAAATAATTTTTTTTCTATAATTTTTAATAGCCAAAAGTAGAAACATACTAATGGAGGGCAGTTGGGTTTCATACGCCTATTTTGACTATCCAGTAGACAAAAATAAGGCGCTTTATAGGCACTGGCAATGCCCAAAATGGAAACCTGGATCCAACCCTTGGAGGAATCATTAAACTTAACTCCAAGTTTATATATTTTCAATCTTTCTGAGAGTTGCTCTATGTCAACATGTTTCAACTCTTATAATTAAAACTTTTTCCTGTGGGTACAGTATATACTAAATCATTCTCAAATCATACAACTCAACTTAATTTTAAAGAATGTTTGTAAAATCAGGGAAATCATCTCTTTTATTAACTTGCATTATTCAAAATATTCTGAAGATTTTCAAAATTTAAGAATTTCAAATTTCCAGAAAAAATGTACCAAAGGCCAAAGTGATGCTGTATAGTGCATGGATACTGTTGAATACAGATATAATATTTTGAAAAATTTTATATTCAGCTGCATGAATTTGCATATATTTGCATATTTTATCTAAATAGAGTGAATGAATTTTTTGAATTTATAATAAATATTAAGATGTATATTTTTATTTATTTATTTTTATTGAAATTCATTTGCAGAGAGTGACCCAAAACAGTGACACTAGCTGACAATTAAAGGGCCCTCATGTAAATGCATAACACAAAATCAAATTTAAAAGACATGTATATACTTAACTTGACATTACTTTGATTTTTTTTTTCAAAATAAGTCTACAATACTTTACCATTTTATAAATGATATGAAGTCCCACTGAACTTTGCCATGTTTTATACTTTTGGTATGACTGTCTTGGAGAAAGGATATATATATTAAACCTGATTTGTTTTAATCATGTTGGTAATGCTAACCTTAATAACAGGGTATGTTTTTTAGCCATCCAATATAAAGTAATTAAAGGGGCATTCCTTTCAAAATCCACCGAACTTAAATTTCTCTGAAAATTTACCTGTTTATTATTTCTAAAATAACATGTTTAGTTACCTGTATGCTTGTTAATTTTATTCTAGAGTAGAAAAAAGCTAATAAATGTCGAACCCTTTCAGGCTTATTCAACTGCTTTATTTTTTAGGATCCACCCAAAAAATCAAATTCTATACATATTTTGCATTTTTTTATTTTTTGAAGTAATATAATGACATAAACATGGCAGATCAGTATGATATTTATAAATTTGAAGAATATTTAATTTCTTGTTGACAACACAGAATTTTGGAAGGAATAGGCCTTTAACTCTCTTAAATTTTACATGGCAACAAACATGAGGCTAGACATAGCAAAACCACCAAGTTGTTGCACAGTAAGTTATTGAGAAATAAGCAAATAAACAAATTTTATAAACAAATACAAAGAAAATTTGTGTATATTTTGTTCAATAGCTCTGATTTTGATAATTGACCCCTCACTTTAAAGCTTGAGAAAAGTGAAATATGGTTTTAACCATAATTCGATTTTTAATTTTCTTACAACTTGGGATTTGCCTCAAATATAGACAACATAGGGGTTTTCGTTACAGTATAGATGCTGATATTACACATCGTTGTTTAGTATCCCTCTTGCCTATACCAATGAAAAATGCCTAAATATTATAGAAATTTGGCAAATGACCTGAACTAAAGGTTATATTGAGATATATAGCCAATTCTCCAAAAACTAAAAGTGTTTCATGGTTTCAGAAATGTTTGGTAAGCATAAAATATGGTTTTTCATGTGGTAATTTTTTTGAAAGTCAGCTATAGTACATATTGCTGTTTTATGTTACCACTGCAACATTATTGTGTTATATACCTTTGAGGGGGATACAGAAAAATATTGTACGAAATATGGCAATATATTGTATGAGTCAAAGATGAGTTTAATATTTTGTCACAGTTAGTACAATATTTTTCTGTATCTTTCAAAAATTGTCATACAATATTATAATTATTGTTCCGTTACTCAATGGATAAATATATATACTATATATATATCTTGATAAATGAAGTGGCATATGTGAGATATACTGTACAGGTTTAAACTATGTGATTGAATAACCAGGGAACAGTTAAATTACTGTAATTTAACTGTTCCCTGGAATAATATTGAAGTTTAACCTTTAAGAATGTTTATTTTTAACCACAAGTAGTAATATAGAGTATTATTTTTTGTAAAATACTCAAAAAATTAAGTTCATGTGGTATATTTTTTCAGCTGCTGTGATTATGACGTTTGGAACAGTCCGATAATGTAATATATTGTACAATACTGACATTAACAAATAATAAAATAGTCATAGTTTTTTCAACTATTGTGAACCCTTAACTAAAAATTAAAATTAAAATTTCTATTTATGTCTTTCCCAAAATTTTAGTCATTCTCTGATTTGAAACTCAGTTAAGTTACAAAGTATGTTACAAAACGTTTGTGGTAAAAATGAGATGGTTGTCGGCAGGGTTTTCAACACAGAATTGTTATTGTTTCTACACAGAATTTTTATTGTGTATATAAACATCTCTATTCAACATTTTTTTTTTCAAGTAAACTGTATTATACTGTAAAATTTAATTCTATTTTAAAATGTGTGTTATCGTTTATTTAAAAACAAAATATGCTAATTTAGCACAGCATATTTTTAGTGTGTGTTGTTTATACTACAGGTCTTGTTTTATTCACAAGGTGTTTAAATCGAAAAGGTAGAGCAATTTAAGTCAGTTTACAAACATTAGAATTCAATTATCGTTATATCAAAGCAGAATTGATTCATTCAGACCTATACCTGCTTTGTTAATGTTTGTCTTAAAATTTGCTTATTTTAGGTTTCAACACTCAACCTAGCTAGTTATTAGCTCTAAGTTCTTTGTTTTCTCATACAGATTAACTGACTTCAATTTGTTTTTGTCTAGCGCTTTCTAAACCAAAAACTACCAAGAATTTCTAACATCACTTTTATTTAACTGGCAGTATTTAGGTGTGAACATATCTATGAAGTATAAAGCATGATCTCTTAGTGATTACTGAAGGGTGAATTTTAAACTGGTGCCAAAAATACTATTGCTTGCTTTAAACAATATTTTAGAATTAGTTTTGTTCTGTGTATTAACTATTGATCTTATTTAGTTTGTTATCCTGTTTTGTTATATTAAAAAATATTTGAGAGGATGTCACTTATACTCGGTGTATCCAAAGGTGCCCCAGTTCTAACAATGTAGTCGCTTCCTAATTTACACTTACAAATACCCTCAAAGAATTTTTTTTTGTGTTTGTCTTTCATCTTTGATGATGACCACGAACATTTACTTGGGTATAATCTTAGTCAGAATTTGATCTTATATAAAATGCATTTTCAAAACCTGTGTATAAATTCACCCAAAAACTATTAACAGTGATTGCATGTTCAAGTTTAAAACATATCTCCACATCACATAGTATTGGTATTTCATGTTTAATGTAGTTATACCAGAATCAGTATGATAATTGTGGTGAACATGTCATGAGACATAGGGCGGATTGCTGTAAGCGATCTTTGTACAGTCCTAACGTTAAGACCATCTATAGTTGTGACGTCACACACAGTCTAATTATAGACCATTGCTATACTGGGACTTAAATATTAAAGTCTACTCAGAGAAGGCTTTAAATGGTCTTAATTCACATGCAATATGGCACTAGCATTATTTGACATGAAATTGCATGTTTTAATAACTTACCCCTCACATCTTTAAGAGAAAACTTGGACTCTTTTCCCAATGTCACCTTGCTCCGTGGTCCTGCCAGAAAGGCAATGGGCAGGTGGTTTGGTACGGCCTTTCATAATCTGTGGTGCAGCACTTAAGTTGTCACCATCTGACAAACTCATGTTGCTGTAAACTATGTGGCTGGTTATCAGGCCTCACAAGACAACACCTCCTTGTTTGCCCATGGATCACGGTGGACATGAGTGTCCGCTCCAACATCATCACGGTTGAAAAGTTGCTGTATGCAATTAATGTCAAAAACCGGAATGCTAATTCATCCGCATTGTAATTTTACTTGCACTGCCGAACTCACAAGCCGAATCATTCAGAAAGTAAATAAAATGTATTAGAACAACAAAAAAACTGTTTATTTATATACTATATCATAAAAAAATGTGGCACTAAAATTTACCTGCAATAGCGCCTTAAATTACTGTTACTATCGAATGTTTGAGATTGAATATTCGATGAGATCTTAAGAAAAAATGTCTTATAGTAATGGTCTAACTGAGGTAAGACCATTTTTGTGTTAAAGCTGGATTTATTGTTTAAGTTATGATGACCAATTAAGACTGTTTTATCTGCCCTGTTCATTTATTACCTTGACTTTTATAGAGAGGAAACTTGAGATAGATGAGTTCATAGAGCTTCATGATGAGTTACACTGGATTGCTGAAAGTTGTTTTCAATGGCGTATCCTTTCGGAGGCAAAAAACACTAAAATTAGGATACAAATTTGAAAATCTGGTCATCCCCCTTCAAATGAGAAGTACTAAACTTTGAGGTAAAGGCACCACAAAATCAAAAATTGCACCATAAAGAACGTGCCAATGGGGGAAAAAGCTTTTTTTCTTTTCAAATTCCAACCCAGGTTCGAGCAGCCCCCTTCGCCAATTCCTGAATATGCCCCTTGTTTTTATATACTGTAGTTTTATTTTTACATTTGCTATATGTTGCTTATGAACACCTTTATAAATGATGTATTGCATCACAAAAGAGATGTACCCTCTTCTTTGTCTGGCGCCACCTATTATTAAAACCTAGCAATCTCTTGCGTATAATAGTTGTAAAATAATTTTAAAAAATTATTCTGGATTTTTACAAATTATTATTTAAAATGTTCTGTCCTTGCATGAATATTGTTGTTTATTATATTTTATTTATAACATATTTTTCTGTCTGAAAATAAATTTGTGAAAAAAAAATGAAAATCAGCCAAAACTATCATTATCACTGATACTTATTGATAGATATTAATTGTCATTGTTAATTCTTAATGTGCAGAACATTATTGTAAATTTCATCATGAAGTCATGTGTTTCACAATAATAAAAAGATAATTTTTAATAAATTCCACCTATGAATTGCTTAAAATAACTTTGACGTTTTTAAGTAAGATTTTTGGCCATTTGTGTAAACTGTTAGTATATATAGTTTTTAAAGCATTTTATTATAGTATTCAATGTGAAATGTGTAGTTACCTTTAATATCTTATTATCAATGAAAATGTATGCTAATAAATGGTTACCAATGTTAGGATGCATAGATTATGTAAAAATGTATGCTTTTACTTGTGTAAATGACAGTTCATTTGCATAATTTGCATAATATGTATATTATACAGTATAACATAAGTTACATTATTATGTAAACATTATGCTCATGTATATTTGATTTGCATAATTAATAACATATTTACTGTTTATTGAGCTTTAGTTGAGTCATTGGTTTGCATGTTGTGAATGATTAATTTGCATAATAATTTCCATACCATGTGGTGCTCTTAATTGCCATCACATAATCATCTTCAACTTTAATTTAGAATATGTATATCATTCAAATCATTACTGTTAATATCATGTCAGTGTTAATTTAAATTTCTGGTGCATATGTTTTCTGCAATTTTTGATTTATATGCATGTATACAATGTCCATTTTCATTATTTATTAAACTGTTTTTATTTTGTAAATTTTCCTACAACCAATGTTGTACACTATTATCATTGATTTGTCAAGCCCACCATGAAAAAGAAATAGCTAGATTTATAAGACACCTTTTATGGTTTATCCCACTTCTTTTTGTGTTAATGTGTGTATTGTATATAAGCACTTAAATGATTTAAAATAAATCATTTAAAATAGAATTTTAAACCTGTGATAGCATTTGTCAACTCATGTATACTGATTTCTATATTGTAATCCAAGAACTCAGTATTAAATGTAGCAGTAGCGAAGTGTTAAGTTTATGTTACAAGGGGAAGTATATAATGTCCCTTAACTCATTGTTAATGTATTTTTATGGCAATTTTCTTTTTGTCGCCTTTATCTCTTGAGTTCCAAATGCGGAATTCTTCTATATTAGAATGAAATATTCAATATGAATTTTGCTCTTATCTATCTACAAAAATAAATTGTAAATATCAAAAAAGATATGAAAATATGTGGTTATCTAACTTGTGTTTTGTCTTAAAAACAAACTGATACGGAAAACATTCCAGTAAGATTTTGTGTCATATCCAACAGCATAGGCTTAGGGACTGGCACTGTGAGGTGGGGGGAAAGAATCTTAATGTACAGCTAGTACTAGGATCAAATCCTGGACCTTGAGGTTGGAAGGCAGGCTGAGCTCCCAAGTCTCCAGGATTGTCCTGGAGTCTCCAGGAAATTTTGATCATCTCCTGGGGTCCCGGAAGTATCAAATTTTCTCCCGGAATTTAGGTTTTTTTCAGGAAATTCTCAAGGTCTTGTGAAAGTTTCACAATTAGAGCATAAATTGGCTTATTTTCCCAAGATATTAGTTGCCAGTAGGCAACTGTATAGCAATGTTATTGGTGAACCATTGGCAGTGGCGGATCCAGGATTTTTTGGAGGGTGGTTCGAATGTAAAAGTATGAAAATAAAAAGGGCGTCAAAGGACCCTTCCTCTAGAAAATGGCAGTTTTTTTAAATGTCGGAGGGGATTCATCGAACCCCCACTGAATCCGCCCTGGTTGGCATATTTTAAAAGTGTCAAATGGTGTCAAAGCCTATTGTTTTTTAATAAGCAAGGTGTTGAGCTTTTAGGGTACACACACAGGAAGGGTAAACACATTAGGAAGGGTACACATTATAAATGGTGATTGGACAACCACAAGAAAATATCCAGGATTTTTGTTTTTGCAACTTCGGACACCTGGGCAAGTATGTTAATCCCTTCGCTACATGGGCTGGCTACTACCAGGCCCAAAAAACGCACACGCCTGGTACTACTGGACCCATGATAAATCATTCTTTAAAAAATGTTCTTCTACACTATACATGTCCTCATTAATTTTTTCTATAAGCTTTGAGATATTTGCAATACTTAATAATTCTCCTGCACTGTATTGCACTGATTTTACACTGATTTATTTCAACATTTCATTATTTTATACGATTTTACATACAAACGATAAATTTTGTCTGTTTTGTTCTAAAATTATGAATTATTATGAGGCCCCATAAAAAAAATCATTAGTGATTTTTTTCTGTACAATGAATACAAATTTCTCTACATATTAAATCCTTATAATGCAATGGCTGAGAATCATATTGAACCAACTCAATCTAAAAATGACAAAAAATATTTAATAAAGTATAGAATGCAGTTTCTAGAAATTTGAGAGGCCATTGTGTTTGAAAGGCTGTGAAATGTGGAACATAAACAAGTGTACATTTTAAAATTTTAAAATGTACGCGGATACCTCCCGAAAGCCGACACTTTTTCCAGACCCGAGGGTGTCCGCTTACGGAAGGCTCAACTGTACTGTGCATCATTTTGTACTTTATTTATTGACAAGAACTGTCAATCTATGATTCACTGATGGAGTTAGCACATTTCCCTTCTATGATAACTTAAAGTCGACCATGTACAGTATTATCATTGTTGCCCTATTACAATCTGTAACTAGGATCTAAGGATATTAAAGGCTTACTGTAGGCCTGTACAGACATTTTTTCTCTACCATCTCAGCCAGTAGGTCTGCATAACTTGCCTGCACTGTGTTATAATAATACTGCGTTTCAGCATCATTTTTATACTTTCAGGTCGAGGTTCAATATGTCTGCCATGCATTTCTTTTGTCCATGGGAAATGCACATAATCCCAGATATCCTTCAGCATCATTGAATACTGTACTTGTCCTCAAACTTATCTGTGCCAATTAGGGGGATTGTCAATATTGATGGATTTTCCAAGTATTAGTAAATTGGATAAATGAGTGGGGCCATCACAATCAGCTTATTTTAGGTCTCCTCCACTACACTCGAATACAGTACTCAATCACACTAGCATTGCATTGTGATCGTTTGTAGAAATTGCAACAACCAGCCGCATCCAATCGCAAAGTGAAATTGTGTGTGAATCCCATAATGTATTATTTACGGCTGGATGGTGAACTTCCACAGAATACATAGCCCCAAAGTGCAGTTTTATGTAACCACCTACTATTCAGGAATTGCAACCAATCAAATCATGTTAACGTTCTAACGCAGTTGCTACATCGAAATTGCGCACGCGCAATCTTTCATAGAAGTTTCAAATTTATCAATAAATGAAAGTAAATTTAATCCAAATCTAAAGACACTGACAACATAAAATATGTGTGACATATGTAAATAATTTGTATAACAAAATAATGTTAAAAATCCAATAATTAAAACAGTTATTATTATTTAGCTTGCACTTTTTTGACGTAGTCTGAAGAAATCAAAATAGTAGGCGCCTACATATGACTGCAATTCTACAGTGTTAAGTTCACCATCTAGCCGTAAATAACAAATCTATGGTGAATCCTCACCAATAGTAATTGGTATGTAATCGATATTGCAATTGTTAACCATTGCGATTGTTTTGGGTGCGACAATCTTTATTACTCCCGATTACCACGGAATAGATTCGCAACGAATCACAACGAATTTCACAGACACTTATTGGCTGAGGTCACTCAGAATGAGTCAATCAATTCTGATGTATACAATGGCTCCAATACGTGAGACAAACCCCGCCACCAGTGCGGGCCCGCATTTTCTCCCATTTCGATCTGACAAGCAAAAAAAAAAAAAAAAAAGAAAAAGAAAAAAAACCTCAACTGACCACTTTTGGGCCGTTTCTGTATGAATAACCACTGTTTTGGGGCCGTTTTACCGTATTTTGTTCTATATCGTCTATTTTCTGCGTGAGACGTCAAAAATAGGCTCCCATGCGTGAGACTCACGCATAATGTGTGAGAGTTGGCAGTTGTAGGACAGTGAAAAGTGAAAGTGTGTGTGTGAATGAATTAGGAAGGTTGCAATCTGTTCTGAGCGGGTGTAATTGAATTTGCATTACCTCTGGTTACTCTTGATTACATCGCAACCGATCGCAATGTGAGTCTAGTTTAAAAAAGGTATAACAGAAACCATGAGGGTGGCATTTAGCTCAGTTGATTTAGCTAGCGGAAATCACTGTGCTGAACCGTAGCGACTCTTTGGTCCATGGTTCCATCGAAAACCAAACCAATCTCATTGTGTTTTGGTTGGTGGGTTGAAATGAAAGTTAACAGTGCACCATATCAGGTGAGACGTTAAGCCGTTGGGCCCGTGTACAACATGACTTATGTGCATGTTAAAAAACGCAGTGCACTCTGCTTCCTATTCTTGGTTCAGGACGGTGATTCGGTTTATTTCGTGACAAGACAATCAAAAGGCACCCATTTCGTTCCATAGCAGGTGGATTGCCATACCTTTCTGATGTTTGAGTCAAACTGAGTCAATATTAAAGACAAACCACTAAAACTTTATCATCCGCTGGTGGCGCACTTTATTAAACACTTAAAATAAATATAATATACAGACTTCGAGCAAGTCTATCTGCCTCCCAGTGTATTGCCCCAATCACCACCAGAAGGACCCCACTGGAATTAAGTCCACTGCAGACTTTCGTGAGTTGTCCTTGGTGTTCCCACAACACCGAATAAATCAAATATAACTTAAAACATTTTGCATTGTTCTGTATTCTTGTGGTAAAAATAACATTGAATATTAAAATATATGCACTGTGTTTGTAATTTACTGTACATAATACATAGACTGCAAAATGTTTCATGTTAAATTGAACTTTTTTGAAAGTCCCAAAACCATGTAAACATAATCTCGACTCTCTCTCTAAACCGAATTTTGCAAAAAATCAAAGTGTATTGTCCCTGGTAGTCAGTTTCAGAGAGTAGACTAATTAGAAAAATAGAAGATCAACATCAATTATAAAATTCATCTATTTATTTTGATATTTATTTTCACCATACATAATACATTGTATACTGTTATTAATGGAATAATTAAGTTGATTAAAATATCAGTACTGTTACACGCATCAAGTGTCTTGCAACAACTAGTTAAAATGTATACTATCCCATGTGATACAATAAAATGTTAAAAAATACATAATTTATATTTATTTTTTACTGTTTGGCTCATTGCATCATTAAAAAAAATCTTGAATTTTTGAAAAAGAAACTAAATAGAAATCATAGAATTATCATAAAACTATGCTAGCATACAGTTAAATTGCCAACATGCTAACATACTGTTTATATTTCAGGATATTTCTCTAATTTTCATGGAACATTCCATTTTATAAAATGTGTCACTTGAAAAACTGGTAAAACACTGATTTTGAAACTAACATGCTTATTTTAAATAGACATATGGCCATTAAAAATTGGGATATTATTATTATTATTATTATTAACAAAAAAAAATATCCCTAATTTGGAACAAAAAATGTGCAAAAAAAAAACAATCAAAGGCCTCTATAATTTTGGTCATTTTTCAGCGTTTAGTCAATGTTTTTTTTTAAACACACTAATTTCTATTCTCAAGTTTAACATAAGCAAGTTAATGTCAAAATTAATATTGATGGGATTTGCAATCATTTTGAAGTGACAATAGATCTTTAATAAATTCTTTGAATCTGTACTACGAAAACTACAAGTATCATTACAGCTAAAATTTACAACATTTTCACATTTATTTCACTATACAATAATATTATTTACACTTTATTGAATACACGGAAGCAATTAATTTCTGTGGTTTACTCAACTGGAATAACTAGCACGCTTGAAAAATCAATGCAAGATTAGATTTATGAATGAAGCAGCGATTATGCAGTCATTGCAGATTCATTTCACAAATTACATCAAGATAAGAATATTGAAATTCACAAATGTTATGTAGCCTAGCTATCAGAGCTCCCAAGTTTAAAAACCAGAAATCCTGGAGATTTTGTTGGCTAGCGTTTTTTACTGTTTTTAGTTACTATATTTTGGGTATTACATGGGCACCTCAAAGTGAAATCATACAAAAAAGGGGTTTACTATAAGTGTTGTCACTATAATTGTTGAAAAAAAAACTGTAAAATACTATTTATTTTTTAAATTTTTTTTATTTCGTGTCACATCCAACAGCGAGTTTTCTCTCCACATACAGGATGAGATCTAGGCCATGCTTTCTAAACCAAATCTCATTATGAGGCTTGGGGAGTGGCGTTGATAAGTCGTGGGAACCAACCTAGCATTTCAGCCAGGTTAAAACCCAGGACCTCGGGATTGGAAGGCAAGCATGCTGACAACCAAGCTACAGTGCCACTCATTTAGTGTCAATAAATGAAAAAACCTCACATATTTTGAGTTTATGTTGTTAATTTACTAAATATCCTAGAGATATTCATTAAAAAAAATATCCCTGTTCATACAAAAAAAAAAATTCCTTGAGAAACTTAGGTATTTCATTGAGCAAAATTTCTGGAGACTCCAGGCTGATCCTGGAAACTTGGGAGCATTGAGCTATTAACAGTATGACTGTACTACACACCTTCACAGTACTAAATTACAACAAGTTCTTGAAAGCTTGATAGCTTTGATCAAGTTTAGTATTTGTATAATAATTTATAGTATTTTCCAACTTGATTACATTTATTGCAAATTTCATATCATTCATGAATAAAGATTTGTGTGTTGAAAACCACATGCTTTTAGCTATTAATAGTACTATCTTCACAGAATAAAAGCAAAGAAATGTTTTAAATATTATTCCTTTACTCAGATTCATTTTATATTCAAGTGGATTATAATATTGCAGATTTCACATAATTCATTAATCAAGATTAGTGTGTTGAAATTCACACAATTTTTTTATCTGTACTTGGGTTCACAAATTGTGGAATTGAAATTCATGGAGACTTTATTATTATGTGTACAACTGGGAATAGTGAAATTAAAATGTCAATGTTCCCTGGTGTACAGTATACAGGTACCCAATTATAAAAGGCCTGCACCTTCTTTATTATAAAACAAAGGGCTGATTTGATCATAAATACCCCATTCTTACTAAATCTATTGTTTTATGCAAATAAATAGCAAACCTGCTTAATAGGTTTGTTTTTTTTTTTTTACTTTGGCAAAGCATAAAAGTTACAGGAACTTGTTCACAAATTGTAATTAGCAGGCGCGGATCCAAGGGGGGCCCAACGGACCCTGGCCCCCCCCCCCCCTTTTGAAACCAAAAAATACATTTTTTTGCACAATTTTGAAGAAAACGGGCAACCACGCCCATCCGAATCTACGTTGACATGAAAGTTGGCCCCCCCTTTCGGTGGATCCTGGATCCGCCCCTGATTAGGCCTAAGAAAACTGTTGCCCAAGCCAGACCAAATTTTGAAAATCAAAGTTCGGCCTTTTTTATTTTCAAAATTTTTTTTTTGGGCAAAATAAATAAATTTAACAAGAAAATTGCAATGCATAAACTACTCTGGAAATTGTAATAAAATAATAAAAGTCCCAAAATTTATAATAGGAAAGAAAAAAGGCTGTGTTATTTAAAATATAGTATCTACTAAAAAAAGATTTTTTGACCAACCGACCCAAATTTTCAAAAATTATGTGCGTGGGCAGCATAAATATTTTTAGGCCTTATTAAAAGCTCATTTACATAAAATTTATTTGTTCATGATAGAGTTATTTTATTGTTCTTTTACAAATAAGCATGGTCCGATTGACATTAGTTCAATGTTTTTTATTAATCTAGTGATAGCTTTTGATTGTCCTTGGCTCTTTGTGATCACTGCCAAACCGTTTATAACAACCGTTTCATCTGCACGCAACGATCTCATACCATGTGGTTCGCAAGTGTACCGCACCATGCATTTCATTCGTACACTCACTTCTTTCATAATGTCCCCATCATTAACCATTGTATTTACTTCAATTTGTGATGCGTCTACATCTTCTACGACAACATGGCCAATTGGTCGCCGCTGTAAGTTGCAAATAGTAAAGGTATCACCGCCCTCTATAGCAACTAGACTAAATCCGTACCCATTATCGTTGGAGTCGGACCAAAAATAGTTTGAGTTGATATTATGTAGGTGAGATTCAAAGGTGATTCTCTTGCCGTAGCCTTGACCAATGTTTAACAGATGCAGTGCTTGGCCTTTTAGTAAGTAACGATTCTTGCATCCCAGTATACGAACTCTGTACTTGAAGCCTGGTAGAATGTGCTTATCAACAACAACTCCTTTGAAAAAAAAAATCATAAATTTTGTTTACAATTTAAAATTATATGTTTTAATATTTAAAGTGACATTCCTTTCAAAATCCACCAAAAAAAAAAAATTAAATTTCTTTAGTACCTGTCAGTGGGAGTGCCAGGATTTCCCCAACGGCAGGGCAAAACCCCCAAAAGTACAATCTTGTCCGGAACAAGCAATATTAAATATTAACTGCTCTTACTACAATATTAACCAAACAATAATTTATAAACTAAAGAAATTAATTAAAATACATACAAAAAATACAGATATTGGTGTATGTACTAAATTAATACCAATAAAATTAAATGAACTGTACTGAAATACAAATTAATATAAAAAGGCTTATATATCAAAAAATAGTAAAATCATTTGTTAAAAATGGCTAAAATTAGATTTATAATATAATGCATACTCCCAGCAATGAGATACACGCCATCGTGACAAGATTCAATATTTCGACATAAATTATGTCATCATCAGGAATGAAAATTGTCCATAAAATTCGAGCTTTTAAGCACCAATACCAAAAGTGTTAACCAATCAGAATTATTATTAAACTAAAATTGTAATTATTATTAAGTATTAACC
>JAOTQE010057166.1:2436-12436 GCA_025631205.1 Nesometra sesokonis
TCAATCAATCACCCAGTCATTCACCCAATCAATCAATCTGAAAAATAACCAAAGCAATCAATCAATCAATCACCCAGCCATTCACCCAATCAATCAATCTGAAAAATAACCAAAGCAATCAATCAATCAATCAATCACCCAGTCATTCACCCAATCAATCAATCTGAAAAATAACCAAAGCAATCAATCAATCAATCACCCAGTCATTCACCCAATCAATCAATCTGAAAAATAACCAAATCAATCAATCAAACAATCAATCAATCAATCAATCCAACAATCAATCTGAAAAATAACCAAAGCAATCAATCAATCAACTAACCAACCAATTACTACATTAATCAACCAATCAAGATACATCAATCAAACAATACATCAACAAACCAATCAATCAATACATCATTCAATCAATCACTACATCAATCATTCAATACATTAATACACCAATCAATCAATACATCATTCAATTAATCAATCAGTACATCGATCATTCAATACATTAATTATCAGTCATATCAGTCAAATAATACATAAACCAATCAATACATCAATAAATATATCATACAATCAATCAATCAAAACTGAGCGATCGACCAACCTAATCAATCAATCAATCAATCAACCAATCAACAATAAATCAATCAACTAATCAATCAACCAGTCAATCAATCAACCAACCAACCAACCAATCAATCAATCAATCGATCCAATTAAGCAATCAATCAATTACCTAATTTACCAATCAATCAAATTCATCAATGTTTTTGTAATACATTTCAAAATATTGTTGTTACAAATTCTACAGGTGGGACCCCTTATTCTGTGGGAGCAGTTGTACAGCGGTTACGCGATAGACTCCATCTTAAACTAATGTTGGTAGGTTGTAAACGATGTTTTGAGTTGGAAAGGGATTTTATTTTTCTAATTACTATTTTAAATAAAAATTGGGCAATGCCTTTTCATTAGGGGCGGCGAATGACACAGGTTAGGTCTAACGTGAAGCTTTTACGAGGTTTAAATTTAATATACATTTCAACTAATAACCTTACAACCAGTGGCGGATTTAAGTGAGGGGGTATTGTGGGATTAACAGGCGTAAGCCCCTGCCCCTACTCTCTCCGCCTATTTTTTAATGGGAATGGAGTAATTAAACTAGATATACAGTAGCTGTATATAAAGACAACCACAGGCAAAACAGTGTTAAGAATTTGTCCTTATGATAAATAATAGTTTCAGATCAGGAAAGCCAACCTTGTCCCCAACTACAAGTAAAAAAGGGTATCTTTATAGTTTCTAACTACCTTGATGGTGGTAATTTAAGATCAGGTAAATAAAACGACTGTGTTCTTAAAATATTATTGCGTCGTTATTAATACCGACGCGATAATAATTTTGAAAATAGATAAGCAACGTTTTTCCCATTTGATTTTTAAGAAATAAAGTTACACAATTACAACACGATTGCAATTAGACTAATTCGTGAAAGTGTGAGACGCCGGTATTATTAATTTACTGTACGGTAATATTTAACTGGAAGTAAAGGATTAAGGTTATGAGTTATATTTAACAAACTTCTTACTTCCATTAATGTAATGGGATGGCTGAGGCGTGACCCGGGGTGGTAATTATCCTAAGCTTTAGTGTTTTGTTGGAATCTTATAATCGATTATTACACATTAGTTTGCAGTACTCCCTGAACTTTAATACTAGACACGACGCAAATTAATTATTGGTACAATTATACCCACATAAAGTTCAAGTTCTATGAAATGCCGGTTTAATAATAATCAGTATTAATGTATAAGGTCATAAGGTCGCTATTTTCTTCCATCAATCGTTCTATTTCGTTATAATTTACATATGCTTTTATGAGTAACACTGGTAAGCTAATCACTCAACAATAACATGTTTATAGTAATCAAGGAGGATATAAGGTGAGGGGACGGGCTTAACGGGTTTAACAGGCTTAACTAAAACCCCACCCCTCCCCTCATGCCACACCCACCAACGTGTTTTATTTTACGCCACTTAGGCCTACAAGATGAGACCTACGTCATGCTTTCTAATAACCCAAGTCTCAGTATGAGATTAAGAACTGTTTTGTGCACGATTTTATCATTTTTTTAAGACAATCAAAATTGTAAATCTTTTAAACCAAATATTTTTTAGGAAATATTTTTAACAGTTTTAATTTTGATTAGATGCATATTTTTATTACACAGTTTTAATTGTCGTTCTTTAAATTTTTCCATGTTTTTATATTATTTTTATCTTGCTCGAACTTGTTGAAAAACGATCTATTTTATAATATTTTATTGATCGAACAAGTCTGTTGTAATGTTTTTTGTTTGTCTAAATCAAATTTGGGTACCGTGTGCATGCCACCTGGTTCATGTCCCCACCCCAACTCACAATCTTCGCCTTTGTAAACATATCTATAACAAATATCTGTAATGTGTACATACAGTAATAGGCAAAGTCTTTATTTTATTTTTTTTTAAGTTTCAAGCCGAAGATAGACTCGTCGTATAGGCAACTTCTATAGCCGCAATATAGTCTCTCTTTATAATAAACTTCTATGAATAGTGTCCTGTTACCTTTTGGGTTTTACGGCCAAATAAGCTAATTTGTAAGCGAATTTGAATCAATTGTAATTTGGGATGAAACGAATTAAGTTTTTGTAGGATTGATAACTCCAGTGAGGCCTTCTTCTTCTTAAAGCTCATAAGCTCTGGGATGCCCTCCGCAGCAGCGAGTACGGTCGTCAATCTCCCCTCCCTTTATCCGTTTCAAACAGATGAATGAAAAACACCTTTTCAAGTTTGTATATTGTCTAAATTTCTTTTCATTTTTAAATTCATTGTGCATGTGTTTATGTGCAGTGCTTAGAGACCAATTGTTTGGCTCATATAATTCCCAATATTAAGGGTCGTCCGTATACGAGTCGGCGAAACGGGGTGCTCACCTCCCCCCCCCCCCACCACCATTGGTTTTCTCCTGTCCGCCAAATTTCATATATGATACTTGACTTTATACTACTTTTTTTCTGATATTTTGGTTCTGTTCCTCACAAGGGCGGGGAGTTGTTCGAGGCCTCAATTTTTATATTTATCCTAATTTAAATATTATGCTTTCTACCTCCGAAGTGGCGGGGTGGGGGAGTGTACCGTTCTTAGGCAACCCCTTGGATACGCTCGAGCACCCCTTAGGAGGTAAAAAGAAATAAAAATAACATGAAAATAAGAATATTGAGCCCTTGAGCGTCGAGCACCCCGTTTAGAGGAATTGAGCACCCCTTACGTGCATTAACAAATCAGTAGCGTATCCAAGGAGGGGGTGCTTGAGGTGCTCGAGCAGCCCCCCCTCCCTTTGGGAAGCAAAAAAAAAAACCATACAAATAAAACGATTGAGGCTTCGAGCACCTCGGGAATTCAGCGCACCATAGAGAAAAGAAGGCGTGAAAACAACGAACCTATAAAAAGCCCTAAAATGAGAGAAAGGACTCTTTTTTCTTCTTGCTTATTAAAATACAATCGGGTTTGAGCACCCCTTCCCCGAATCCTAGATACTCCCCTGAGCTCCTCTTCGAAGCTAAATATATAGGCCTATATTAACAAAACAAGATAAAGTTTGCTTATAACTTTTATTTTCATGTTTGTTTCGTATAAGCCCTATACCACATTTTTGCAAGCAGACAGTAGTACTTCGAAGACTTGTATAACTGTTCCTTGACTAGCCATATGCCATTGTGTTATTTCACTATTTACTATTTGAGAAAATATGAATCTACTATGTTATGACTTTAATTCATAGACGTGTTCTTCAAATCTTAGAAAACGTCGGTATTTACAATTAAAAGAAGGCAGAACCATAACTAGTCATAATAGGCCTAATTTATAAGTCCAATGGAGTAACGTATTTACATTATGATTCATTTTTTTGACGAGAACCAAGCGTGTTGTGGTTTGTTTTTAGATTTTCTTTTCAAATTCGGGGTGAGACGAGCCCACGGAACCGCTCGAGGATAACAGAAGTAGGCCTTTTTTATTTTCCGTTCTGGTCCATCTGTTTTCGCATATTCGATATTTCTCTTTCTCGTTGTACTTCTGCAAGTTCTTTCGATAGAATTAATAATGATACTATTCCGTCCTGGTGCCCTCGTTTGGTTTCTCTGAAACAACAGAAATAATATGAATTGATTAAAAAAAGTTATTTCGGTATGAGGCGGGTGTTCACTTATTGATATTTATTATATATCAGAATAATTTCGACAGTTTAAGCTGGGCACGTACGTTATATACAGGTAAATCCAAGTCAAGGCATTCAACAAATATTAACCCTTTAAATATTGTACAGCTGGACCTTTCGTAACGGAAAAGTGTCCACTTCGGTTTGGCGGCTTACGAGAATTTCCACCGATAGAGGGCCAAAGTTGTAAAATTATGTATGTCCTTATGTCTTACATTTTACGCCCTTTTCAATAGAAATAGACATTTCTGGACACCGCATTATATATTTTTATCAAAAATTGTTTATTATTTTTTTTTTTGATTGGGTCGTATGATTCTCAGCCATTACAGTAAAGATTTGTTCAGAAATGTGTATTTATTGTACCAAAAAAAAAATACAAAATTTTCCGAGATGCCACATATGAGAGGTAAACTAACATACACAAAAATCTAAATTTTAAGACAAAAAGTATTTTCGTCCGCTTACGAGAGGTGTCCGCTTACGAGGGGTAATGCACGGATTAGATAGGAATAACAACGGGTCATTGAATTAGTGTCTGTTGTGGGAGTGTTCCCTTACGAGAGGTGTCCGCACAGGGAGGTTCTAATGAACACGCGGTAGTGCTTCTAGTGATGAAGAGTGTTTTTTTCATTAACCTTTGTAGTCTACCTCATACGCGAAGTTGAATTCATGAATGGACTTACTAAGAATAATTAAATCAAACTTTATTTTTCGTTTGTAATACACAAAGAACACTACAATGAAGAAGTCCTTTTTTCTAAACACGATAAAATGATTATGTTATCTTGTATATACTTTTTGGTCCATCAACCATACAAACAGTAATATACTCGTACTCTGAGATCAACATCGGACCAAACACTTCTTTTCTGCCCACCTTAAAAGTTAAAGTCATGTGGGGAAAGACCCTTCAAGGTTGCTGCCCCTAATGCCTTACCATTGGCTATTCGTGATTCATCCTCTGTTTCTGTTTTCAAACGTCGTTTGAAAACTTACCTATTTAGTTCTTTCTGATTCTTTTTTTCTTTTCACCTGTTTTAAGTGCATGACCTTGTATTTTGCGCTATATAATATTTAGGCCTAACCATTAACCATTAATAATACTGTACTGTTTTACTAACAATGTATTTATTTAAGGAACATACATCAATATACAATTTGGGATAAACATCTATATAAAATTTCATACTGTAAACAATAGTACATGATGTGTGGGTGAAGAGGGCCTGGATACTGCCGACGGCACCCCTTCTAGAGTGATGGAGATCGCGGTTACCCCACGCATTTATGCAAATTAGTTTGTCGGTATCGCTGCGTGCTATAGCCTAAAGATGGCGTTTGCGGTAAATATGCCAATTAATATGCAAATTTGATGGGTAACAAATCAAAATTATTATCTACTATTGCCGTTATAGGTATTAATATATGAGAGCGAAGTTTTGATTTATTCTTAGAAAAAATGTTTGTACGAATGATAAGTTAAATGTATAAATTAGCATGTCGTGGTTTATTCCCCATTTAAGAAACACGCTCTAAAAAATCAAGCAAATTTAACAATCGTTCGTCCTTTTATTTTCATTTATTCTTTCTATTGTAGTCTCAGATTTATTTAAATATTATAAATACACTACATGCATTTGCATTTAGAAATATTATGTAGTTCTTGCATATAAATAAGTTGAAATTACATTTTAATTTTATTATTTGCTGCGAGCCTCAAACGCTTTGCAGAACTGAGAAAAATAAAACAAATGGGATAGGGCTTGACACAATAAAAATAATTAAAAAAAACAACAATGGAGGGCCACCATTTTGGGTGCTGAGAAACAGTGACCAGGATAACGGCGCTCCAAATATGATTCCTTTCAATGAAGAAACATTTAATTCAAACATGTGATTTAAGACCTTGTTTGAAGTCACTGATGTTATTCTTGACGGATTTTAATGGAAAGTCGTTCCAGTTGGAAGCTGGTGCAAACATAAAAGAGCGACTTCCCTAAACTGTGTGGAAGGCGGTCATTAGTTTTAGGGCGATCTTTCAAATACAACATGATCTGGAGAATAGGCATGAAATTCCTAAAAACCACACTAATTAAAATCTTGAAATGTTTTATAATTAATCGACTGACCCCACCGACCAACTTACTGCACAAAAATGCTTGGGCGCCTCTAGAACATTGAAATACAAGTAAAACGAAGAAGTTTCGGTTACTTACTGTTTAGTGCGTTGTGATTGGCTTAATTCTCCATCTGTAGTCGCTAGGTCGTCTTGCAGCCGTCTTTGAAGGTATTGTATTTCTGATTCGGTGCGTTCAACAAGAGCGTCATGCAGGAGTCTAATCAAAGATGGTGTATCGTTAGGCCTAATCACCGTTTCTTCTGGAAAGCTGCAGTAAATTATAAACTATATGAACAATATCTTTATTCATTTAACTATAGACACTTTTTATCAAAATGTAAGTGAATGATGTAACTTCCCAGATAAGTTAATAGAGAAATAAATTCGTAGTAACTCTCTGCAATAGTGAGGTTTCGCAGATTTACGAAATACGAATACGAAAACGGATACGTCATACATTCTTGTAGCATTTGAATAGAACACCTTAACTATTTGTCACAGTTGGTCAGTATTTTACGACGATCATCAACAAAGGTAGAAAAGGTTGATATATTTTTTAACACATTTAGGAACTTTGGAGTGTGACGTATACGTTTTCGTTTTCGTATTTCGTAAGTTTACGAAACCTCACTAATAACAGAAAATTTACATTAATAGGCCTACTTAGGAAACGAACAATTACAACCGAGATAATAAAGGGAAAAAAACTCCTGTTCTCTCACAGAAGAGAAATTCGCTTAGGTCAAAGGCAAAGGCCACCTACCGGCATCTGGTGTAAAATATTATGTGTAATTGGGCTTCATGGACACTACTTTTGGCGGCAACAACCAATCCACTAAAAAAAGTTTGCCACGTGGTTACTTTATGTGTTCATGTTGGGGATGGGTTACTGACAAAAAGAACACTGAACCATCTGTCTAATTGCATGAATATTTTTAGATGCTATCGATAACCATGTCGAAAGTATTCTACTGCAGTTACTGCAGTAATCTATTGCAATTACGTCTACTGCAGTTAGTGCAGTAATCTATTGCTATTAAGTCTAATGCAGTTACTGCCGACCAATACCATTGTTTTCCTTGGTGACGCAGGGTCTCGATCATCTCTAGTTTCCAGTACAGTTTTTCTCCAGCTACTGAACTGATATTGATATGACTGGATTACTGCAGTGACTGCAAAAGGATAATTTTGCATGGACCCTAAAACAGTTGTATACATTGTATAATATAAAGTCATCCCAAATTAACATCTTGATTTCACTTTGGCGTATAACTCACCCGTTAGGCCTCATTTCCGAGCACAGTGCATATTCGATGAAAATTAGGAATACTGCCACACATACCAGACTTCCTTTGGTTTGCGTCCTTGTTGCCATATTCTGAAAATAACATTAACACATTAATGCGTGTATAAATATTTATAATTCGATGGCTTTTAGAGTTGTTGTAAGAATTGTAGTTATTTTTGTAGGCCTATACAGGCCAATCTAAAGATCCGTGGCAAAACAGATATTAAAATAATTGTTTATTTTATAAATAGACGTATTTTGGAGTTGTAGCAACGCAGAATAATGTATAGATAGTTTTCGTAGCATGCTTAGCTAAAAAAAAAATAAACATTCCAAAATAATAGTTAAATAATGTAAGGTGTACTTTTTCTTTTGTTGATTAAAAATAGACTACATTTTAATATGATGCTTTTTCTTTCTCAAGTCGCGACCCGTGGATCACGACACACCGATAAACACCGGCACTTCAATTTATTTCAAGATAAACAGTTTAATAATTATTTTATAAGTTGGTACTTTCAGCAATCCTAGCTGTTGAGAAATTGTCAATTTTCGTCCGTCTTGGCATATGACCAATGTTTAATCCGTATACAAGTCAAAGTAATATGATTTTTTTTTATGATCAAATAAAAGCAATATGTAAATTAATTTTTCAACATTCGTGATTAAGCTGCGTTGTTAAGTTAATCAGCGAAAGCTCGGCGATGTATTTTCAATTTATTGTTTATTCGTTTTTTGGATCGATAAAAAAAAACATATTTCACCACAATAGCACATAATAAATTTATTTACTAATATTAGAATTAGATATTTCGCAAATTAAACCGGAATTTTCGAAACCCATTTAGCAATTGACCAAGGATTGTTTTCCTTGCCTTTGTGGTTTCAAAAAGTCCTTGCTAATTTGTCAATTGCCGGGTTTACAGAATTAGGGTTAGAAAGTGACCATCAAGAAACCACTAAGTAATACAAAAATAGTAAGTGGGTTGGGTATGCCGGAAGTGATTGGGCGGGGGTTAGTGTTTAGTTTAAATTTGATGGTACGGTAACAACTTCACGTGGTTTGCACATTAAAATAATGGGATCACCTATCTTATCATTTCAATGTGTTACCTACTTTCAAAATAATTTAATCAACCTAGGCTACTTAAGGAACAATAACGTTTAATTTATTTTAAAGTTGAGACTACCTAAATGGTTGTTTTAAATTAATGTTATGCTTCTTAATCTGTGTTTGACGCCTTAAACAGAAGCCTGTGTATTGCCCAAGCCCGACCACCCAATAACAATGGTAAGTTTGTTTAAAATGTTAACGTGTTTTTAGAACCATGAGTATTTTACGTTTTATTAGTTTTATAGATAATTGAGGTATGACACGGCAAAACCACCAAGTTGTAGGAAAATTTGAAACTGAGTTATTTTAAGGCCATATTAGTCTTTTCATAAGCTTTAAAATGAGGGGTAAATCATCAAAATGGGACATGTATAACTGAAGTTATTGAACAAAATATACACAAATTTCCTTTGTATTTGTTTATATTTCCTGTTATTTATTGACTTATTTCTCAATAACTTCATGTGCAACAACTTGGTGGGTTTGCCACGACTGGCCTCAATTGTGAAGTCTCACCACAAAATAAGTCTCATGGTGGGAAAATAAAAAATTGAGTTATTGTTATCTCATAATAGAGCAAAATATAAGCCGTAATCTACATTAAAATGTCATTTATTGGATGAGTAGATCCAAAGATACGAGCATTTGAAGTGTTCGTGTATAAAAACACAATTTTGAGAAAATAGCCCATAAAGCAATAGAAAAATTAAAAATTAAAAGATTATAAATCTGAGAAAATCTGCATGAAGAACACTTTCCTGCATGAAAACTGACCTAAACTTTATTTCATAATGAAATTTATGTACCACAGTGTACATTATTGATTAAAATTAAATTTCTCAAAAAATTTCACCTCATACCTATATCTGATTATCTCAATTTGATCTCACCTAAGATGCCACTCATTTTGTGGTGAAACCTCACAAGTTATTAGTTATCTACAGTAATCTACACTTGTGCGAGTTGTATGGCAGGGGAATCGTGAACCATAGCGACAGCATGGTTTCGAGCCCCGCTCGCACCATGGTTCTGGTGGTGGAACAAGTCTTCTCCGAAAGGACTATAAACCGCAGGCCCAGTGTACACATACGGTACCAGTACATCTTTCGAGACGAGTAGGGGTTACCACGCTGTACTGGTCAATACATCCCCTGCCGTGGACAGACTTAGGAATGAGCGCCTGTATCGGGGGCAGCAAGACATGACGTGGCCCTTAGGGGCGTAGAAA
>JAOTQE010057166.1:17436-32133 GCA_025631205.1 Nesometra sesokonis
TAACACTTCGTCCTATTCATTACCACTTCTTTATATCAACGCTGTTTTTTCAACCTGAATTATAATGTACAAGTGTATGCATTATATGAGGCTAGTCATAGAAAAACCACCAAGTTGTCGCACAGGAAGTTACCGAAAATAAGCAACAACAGGAAATATAAACAAATAGGCCTACAACAAAATTGTTTGTATAGTTTCTCCAAGAACCTCAGTTATAGATGTCTGATTTTGATACTTGACTTCTCATGTTAAAGGTAATGAAACAACTAGTTTTTACAATAACTCAATATTCCATTTTTTATAACCTGGTGTGTTGCCGTGACATGCCTCATATAATAAAGATGCAGCAAATTAAACATCAAACCAACATTTATTTTTCTTTCCATTTACATGATTAAAAAAAATATTAGTAAAATAAAAAGAGAGGCGAAACCCAATAAGCAGAGCTGGTGAAGGGCTGCCTATAGAAAACAATTGGAGTAACCTATTAACCAATTTAAGAAAAAAAACACAATTTTGTAAATATCAATAAAAACCAAACCAGTTAAAAGTACTAAGACTAGAAATTAATTTAAAAAGCAAGATTATATGAGGATATGTATTTGTAGCTTTATTGAAAACAAAGATAAGATTGGGGCTTATGGCTACACTAATTGGTAGGCTATACCAACATTTTGGATCCGAAATTTGAATGTTATGTTGAAAGTATATAGTTTTGTGTTTAGAAATATGAATTTTGGTAGCTGTTCGTACATACTAATTAATTAATTAATTAAGAACCAAGTATACCGGAATGCCAATCTTATGAATTGATGCTTCTCTTGATCACTCACTCAGGAAGTGAGTGAGAAGTGAGGATTATCATGGTTGCATGTTGAAGAGTGGCTAATAAAAATCAGCTATACTAGTTTACCTTGGTGAACCTGGAGGTATTTGAGATGCTGTATATTATTATTAACAACATCGTTTATAATATTCATTATATCAAATCTTAAAATTCACCATGAAACAAGCTTAAAAACAAATTCCTATGCCGGCTCCAAGGTCTCCTAAGCATAGGAAACAAGGTGAAGTGACCTGCCTTGGCCAACCTCTCTCACCAAGATGTACGGTAATGAAACCAGTGGAGGTAGGCCTAAGGCTAGCCTAGAGTGAACAGTGACTCAGATGACTCAGACCTATTACTTGTTTGCCCAGTGAAAACAGACAAATGTGGTAAACAAATACAGTCTGGTATAAATTCATGTATTTCATGTGATGGTGCTATAAATGGTTCCATCCCAAATGCCAACAATTGACTGACATCGGATTCAAGTTTCTCTCAGAAGATGGATCATCACTTTACATTTGCATTCAAATGTCGAGGCGAGTCTGGATTCATACAGAAGATTTTTCGAGGTGCAGAAATTTACAAAGAACTACAAGAACGTTTTGACTCATTAGAGAAAAAAAAAATCACAAACGTTAAATTGAGAGTAGACAATTTAAAAGTAAAAACTGACTACACCAAATCCATAGAGTTTGCAGAAACTGTTGATTATCGACTGAAGGAGTTCAGGCAAGACGTAGAAGAACGTGACAATCGCAAGCACAATATTATTATCCAAGGTATTCATGAATCTCCAAATGCTAGTGATACTGAAGTTGTTGAACAGATAGCAGCTGCAGCAGGTTTGGGTGATGTTGAGGTTAAAGCAACGATAAGGCTTAAAGATAACAACCCATCATCAAACAATCACACCCCCGACTACAAGACCGTGTTCGCAGATCTTAACACTAAATACCAAACTTTGTCACAAGCAGCACGCAATACTCTAAGTTCATCAAATCGCTTCCTAAACATAATTTTGTACCACTAACTCAAAGAGTTGAGATTCAAAAGCATCGGGACCAACAAAACGAAGAACTCCAACACACAGGGATTTTGAATCAGAAGTGGATCATCCGCCGAGGACGATTGGTCAAGATCTCTCTCGATGCCCAACGAATGGAATTACAACCCCATCTGCAACAGCCATCCCGCAAGTAATCAACAAGATAAAATATATACAAATATAGACGGGATTACAAACAAGAATGTCTTATTCCAGTCATTAATCTTAAAAGAAAGACCACATGTTATTTTTTATTACAGAGACAAAGCTAAAAGAAAAAGATGACAGTGAACTTTATTTTGATACAGAAAATTATGTTGTATATAGAAGAGATCGATCAAAGATTAAAGGTGGCGGAGTAGCCATACTTATCAGAAACGAATTAGTTACAGAAATGATTACTGATCCTTCATGGGTAGACACTGAACATGCGTTTGTTCCCTCATTTTAGAAGGAAAGATAACTTTATTTGTATGTATCTATAGATCACCACATTCAACCAAAGAATATACTTTGGCAGTCATCAATACCGTTGAAAAATTTTGTAATATCCCACATGACCAACTACTTATTACAGGAGATTTTAACTATAAAGAAATTGACTGGATTCACAATGAGGTGCATGGCAAAAAAAATAGTGATCCACAATGCTTCTATGACACCTGCTGTGATAGCTTTCTGTTCCAGCACGCCAATGAATTCACAAGGGCACGGGGTAGTGATTGCCCTTCTTTATTAGATCTCGTATTTACCGAATATAAACTTGAATTAGATCATATTGACTATTTATCACCTGTAGGAAAAAGTGATCATGCTGTATTATGTTTTACTTTTCAATTCGCAAATTCATTTTTATTGGAACAAAAAAGACTAAGTTCAATTTTAATAAAGGTGATTATGGCAGTATGAACACTTATTTTAACATGATTAATTGGGAAACATTACTGACACACAAATCTGTGAATGAATCTTGGGAGATATTTTTACAGGAATGTGATAAAGCAATAACAAAATTTATACCTAAACAGAATTTCTCCTACACAAACCAACAAAGGAATCAGAAATGGATGACGCATTATGCTTTGTCAAAAATTAAAAACAAAGAAATATCCTGGACAAGTTACAGAAAAAAAAAGCCTGACCAGCCTCTTCATGATATAGATATGTCTCTCCATGATGTTATAAAAGTTATATCAGAATTGAATCCAAATGCATCACCTGGACCTGACGGAGTACATCCTCGGGTGATAAAAAAATGTTACACATCTCTTGCTACTATTTTCTATATCTTCAAAAAATCTTTATCATCCGGAAAAATCCTCCAACCATGGAAGGAAGCAACAGTGATATCAATACATAAAAGTGGATCAAGAAAAGACACAACAAATTACCGACCAATTTCGCTTACATCTGTCGTCCGTAAATTAGTTGAGAAAATTATTCGAAATGAAATAGTACAGCACCTGGAAAGAAATGACCAATTAAGCAAATTCAGCATGGATTTCGTTCTCGTCGTTCGTGCCTAACACAACTCTTGGAATTTTTTCGGAACATATACAACGCATTTGATAATAGCAATCCAGTTGATGTTATTTACGTTGATTGTAAAAGGGCTTTCGACACTGTTCCTCATGAAAGTTTGAAAATTAAACTTAAAGCTAATGGTATTACTGGCAACGTTTTTAACTGGATATCTAATTTTCTTAGTTCAAGACAACAGAGAGTTTCTGTGTTAGGCCACCTTTCATCCAGAGAAGAAGTAACAAGTAGTATCATACAGGTTTCAGTGCATGGACCAGTACTTGTTCTGATTTTTGTGAATAATCTTCTAGATGGCATCAGCTCTAGCGGAAAGCTATTTGCTGATGACGCCAAGATCTATAGACAAGTTATTTCGCCAACTGACGCCGACATTCTCCAAGAAGATATCAACAAGCTACATGAGTGGTCTGCTAAATGGTTGTTGGAATTTAATGAGTTATAATGTTGTACACTACATATTGGACCCAAAAACCAATACTATTCCTATCATATTGGAACAAATCTACTGCAAACAACCAATGTGCAAAAAGATCTTGGAGTATATGTCACACCTGACCTAAAATCATCAATCCACATTGGCAAAGTAATATCGAAGGCAAATTCTGTCAGTGCAATGATAAAGCATACTTATTCCTACATGGATCCAGAGATGTTTCTTCCCCTGTACAAAACTCTTGTCTGGACAGTAATGGAATTTGCAGTGCAAGCTTGGTCAACTAACCTAAACAAAGATATAATAAAACTAGAGAAAGTACAAAACAGAGCTACAAAGCTGGTGCCAGAACTGCAAGCCCTTTCGGCAGAAGAACGGTTATCACGGTTAGGACTTACCACTTTGATTGACATGATTGAAACATACAAGATACTAAACGGATTTGATGATATAGATAGCCTTCTTTACATTCCGTTCTACAGTAGGAGAACACTTCCTCAGAAGCCACTCACAAACACTCCGACAGAAAAAAACATAACACAAAAAAGAGACACATTTTTTGATACACGTATCATAAGTAAATTGAATTCCCTACCAGAGTATATCATACAAAGTACAAACATCAATAGTTTCAAACGTAACTATGATAATTACATATCCAAGAGAGGAGGCAGTCATCGAGTAACTACTCAATGCCTCCTGTTTCACTTTAAGGTAAGTCACTTTAAGGTAAGTCACATAAATACGGTATTATTTTACGTGGTGGAGGTTTTCAGTTCAGTGTGGTAGTTGGTGCGTTGTGTCTACCAGTTTTTATTAAAATGCAATACATCGCATAATGAGAGCCAAGCCAAAGGAGTAATACGCAGAAAAAATTAAAACTGAGTTATTTATAAATTTTGAACTACACATTACAGGACTTAACATGCAAAAAAAAACAGGAATTTTCCTTGCGAAATCATGAACAACCGAAGTTAAGAATGTAAGTTTTTAGAAATCTCCATTTGAAAATTGTTTATCAGCATATTGTGACTAAGAAGGTCATTTTACATTGCATTTTTTAAAAAATTCATGTATCATACAGTGCAATCTGACGTTTAAATTTTGACTAATATAATGACGTCATTAGCAGGAATTAGTATGCAATACAGACTGTTATGGGTGACAGGGTTGAATCTATGGTATAATAGAGAAGTGGTGTAATTTTATGACATTCACGCTGGTCTAAAACGATGACGTCATTACTGAAAAGTGAACTCTCCAAAAATCAAGCACAATTCAGACCGTCCATTTCCTATTACTCCATTATCGGTTTCATAAATTTGGGGCTTTAAAAAGAAGTCCGGTTTCCGGATTGCGGGAGAGTTACCTGAAACATGAAACATTATCTAAGTCTAGACACTCTATAATGTATTTGTTAGTGTAAGTTACCTCGGGGAATACTGAATAATTCGGTGTATAGAAATAATGTGGTTCATGATCTTTATTAATGAATGTTATGACGTCTTCAACTAATGTTAATTCCCTTCGGTTTAACTCATAATTATCACAGATTGAGATAAGTTGCTATGTTTTACTTTTTTGTGTCATTCATCTTTAAAAAGCTGACTATTTGCATTACCTAGAATGTTCAGGTTTATTAAAATAAATTGCTTCGTACCAATGAAATATTATGGTAGTCATTATTGTAATAATAATAACTCCTTGTTTGTAATAATGAACGAAGCGTGTTAACGATTTATGGAATAACGAGGAATGAAACATGTGCTTTTATGTAATAAATAGATGTGAAGGCTATTAATAATAGTTATGTTGATCTTTGATGTACCTAGCTGCACGTCATTTACTTAATAGTTGAGAGCGAGCGTCTATTGATTTTTTTAAACATTTTTTTTACGCCTACGATCCGCAAGTCACACTCGATGCCGCCATTAGTTATACTTAATTACCATCAGTTACTTAACATTTGCCCTATGTGACAAGTCAATGACTTATCGTCTTCAGACAAATCTTAGTCGAGACATTTGAGATTACATTCAAATTTATCTATTCATATTCATTTCTATTCACCAAGTCATACATAATAGAGAGGTTTCGCAACTTCACGAAATATGAAACGTTTGAATTGAACAACTTGAATATCTGTCACATCACAATTGGTCAGTATTTCACGACTATAATAAAACATTGTAGGTAGAAAATTTGATAAATTTTAGAAATAAATTATTAGCAACTTTTAAAAATGGAAGTTATGACATACCCATTTGAGGCATGAGACGGCAATTCCACCAAGTTGTAGAAAAATAAAAAACTGAGTTATTGCTAAAAGCATATCAAAATTTTCGTAAGCTTTAAAATGAGGAGTCAATTATCAAAATCTGGTATCTATAACTGGAGTTATTTGACAAAATATACAAAAATTTCTTTTGTATTTATATTTCTTATTTTTTATTTGCTCATTTCTCAATAACTTTCTGTGCGACAACTTAATGGTTTTCAACGACTAGCCTCATTTTCATTTTCGTAATTCGTCAAATTTTCAAAACCTCACTATTATATTTAAATAGGACCGAATTTATAAGATGCATTATTTCGCCAACTAAACGAACGGCAGACCGCCAAACCTACCGATGGGATGAAGAACAGATATTGCTTAAACAGGGTAGATTTAGGAGATGGCCGCAGCCAGAGGTTTTCGAAATTTACAAAAAACAAAAACGCATATGCCATAAATTCTTGTAACATTACATTTGAATTGAACACTTTAAATATCTATCACAGTTAATCAGTATTTTGCAACGATCATCAGTTATTCGTAGGTAGGAAATGCGATATATTTTTGAAAACAATTAGCAAGTTTAAAAAATGTAAGTGTGAAGTAACCGTTTTCGTTATCGTATTTTGTAAAGCTGCGAAACCTCATTATTGGCCACATTCTCCATCAAGTTTTTCCTCCAATAGCTGGTCTGATTTCGTTCTCTCTAGAATCTAGGATTTTATTTGTGGTTGGTATCTTTCAATGAAATGTATTTAGAAACTTCTGTATATGTGGTAAAAGAAGGCATAAGTCGCAAAGATAGTTTTCCACAACAGGAAATAAATTTTTTACCAAATGTTATTTTATTTCAAGAACATTCAGTTTATACATTCAACTTCCCTACTACATTAACAAGTTTATTTCTTATATATGATCAACAAATGTTCAAAAGGTTTAATTTGAAATGGCCCTGCTTATAGTCAATGTATATGGATAAGTAATTTTCAAATGTAGTTTTCTCAAAGCGTACATTTTAAATTTTCAAAATTTAATTTTTCATAACTTTGCAAGGAAACATCGAATGTAACTGATTTGTTTTGTATGTTAAAGATAAGAATGCATAAATAACTCAATTTTCAATTTATTGACGTATGCTTTCTTTGGCTTGGCTCTGCTACATTTGTCGATTTCTCAAATTGTAGTTCCATACATAGAATACATTATCTTCGTCTTTTAGCATGAATGTTTAATTTATGGTATTTAGAAGAATTGTTAAAATTATTTTTGGGTTCGACTTTTATACAGCAATATAAGAAAAACGCATTTGCCATATTATTATTAAATATTTAATAATATGGGTTATTTGGTTATTTATTTGTGGCAGAGCCAAACCAAATGATACACATGTCGCAAATGCTAGTTTTCCAAAATAGGCAGAAATTTAAAAATGATCAATTTTTTTCAAATTTTATTTAAAAATTATACTGTTCATACATTAAACTTTCATAATTAATACCTTAACGATTTCCAGATAGGCCTATATGATAAAAATATGTTTAAAAAATGCAATTTATTTAAAATGACCTTGCTTAATCGATACTGATGAAAAATTATCAAATGCAGTTCTCTCAAAACTTACATTTTAAATGTTCGGAATTTGATTGTTCGTGACTTTGCAAGGAAACATCGTATGAAACTGATTTTTTTTTTTGCATGTTAAAGATAATAATTTGTAATTTTATTTTCCATAAATAAACTCAATTTTCAAATTTCCGACTCATGTCTCATTTGCCTTGGCTCTGTCACATATATGTGGCAGAATCAAAGGAGGCACAAGTCACAAAGCTAGTTTTCCACAATAGGCACACAGTTTTTAAAAATGTCATTTTTTCCAAGTTTTATTTTATTTTAAAAACAATCAGTTTATACATTCAACATTAACAAATTTATATCTGATATATGATAAAAAAAAAATGTTCGAAAAGGTTCGATTTGGAATGAACCTGCTTAGTCAACATATGTTAATAAGCAATTTTCAAATTCAGTTTTCTCAAAACTTACATTTTAAATTTTCAAAATTTAATTGTTTATAACTTCGCAAGGTAACATCGAATGTAACCGATTTTTATTGTATGTTAAAGATAAGAATGCATTGTTTCATAATCTATAAATACCTCAAATTTTCTATGTTTCGACTTATTCCTGCTGTGGCTTGGCTCTGCTACATGTCGATTGTAGTTTTCGTATTCCTTTATCTTTATTTTACAGTATAAAAGTTTCATTCATGTTATTTAGAAGAATTGTCAAAATAATTTTGGAGTTCGACTTTTATAAAGCAATATCAGACAAACGTATTGTCACAATACTATTAAAATATAATAATATGGGTTATATTTTTGTTTAGGTTACAAAATTTGTCAGTGTTTTATCTGTCACGACTGTGTGAACCAGTACTCCATTGTAACACCTTTACTATTTTCTCTCAGTTCGACTTTTAAATTCTTATTCATGTCCAGGCCTTAAAATAACAAATTAGACTTTGGTGTCTTGGATAAGGCCTATCTACACATTTTAATCCTATTTTCCCATTGATCGTTTATTCCAAAATTTGCGATTTGAAACGACGTTTTCGATAGTTAAGTTTGAAAAATAACAATTTTCACATTGATTGACAGGAAAAGGAGTCACTCTCTGCGTTATTCCTGACGTCAAAAGTGTTAACGATTTGGATCGTCAAAGTTAAACGGACTTCAACTTTAACAATTTGGATTGTTGGATGCTTGCAAGACAATATTGCCCGCGGCAAGAGTTTTCGTGCCTAAAAATTAATCACACATGTTGATAACTTTTTTATATTATTTCGTGCCTTATGAGTTCTATGGCGATTTTAACTCGTTGCGAATAATACGAATTTTGTTGCGTACAGTGTAGTAAATAGCGGAAATTTAGCAGTCCAGTGTGATTGAATTTTATAGTTTATTGTTTATTTTTTTATAACGATTCAAAAGTCTTTTTTTGAAAATATCATTCAAATGAAGTAATAATTATTGATTTTCGAATAACTGACTACTTATGAATGAACAATTAAGTAATACGCGTTATGATTGTCAAATATTCTTAGGTGTACTGTAATTATTACGGTTCAGTAAAAAATATTTTGTAACATAAATATATTTTAATTAGAAATTATAACATCAATAAAATTAATGGACTGTACATAATTGTAGACGTCTGTATGATTATTTCGGCTCAATATCCTACCTGTTCTGACGTAATGTAAAAAGAGTCTAATTAATAAAGGTCTGTGTACTTTTAAAATAAAAAAAAAATATTTGTCACACTCGTCATGGAATGAGGCGTCATCAAAAGGTTAATTACTGTTTAAGTTCGACAAAACAACAAATTGATAATTAAGGTAATAAGTGAACTAAATATTGACGTGACGCGATATCCAAAGACTAAAACAATCAGTGAACAAATAAATACTCCAGCAATACTATACATCATCAGGAGTTATAAGGTACATTTCCTCCACTCAAACACAGTTTAAAAAAATACAACTTTTACGTATAATAAACTTAGACAAACAACTGATAAAATTAAGACGATTTTATTTTTCAACATCTCGTGGAATGATAAGAGAAGTGCAATTGTTCGAAGAAAATGCCTCTACAAGACGTTTTACTCAGTGTAGCTGATTAGGTGGGAACAATTGTAATGGCGATAGGCTATCTGCTGTAGACATTATCATCAAAGAGAAATACTCAGTTTGTCATTGCACATTGCACATGTTTAATTACCATGCGTTAATACCAATATCTTGTTACAATTTAGTAAACTCCTTTTAAAATTTAGCACTTTTGGTATTACATACCCATAGGCTTATTAGGAATGTTTCGATTGCAGAAACCGCTTCTGATCATGCACACAAGCCTACGAGTCTGCGCAGAGTGTCAGTTAGGCTCGTGTTGCGTAGTTAACACTGCTAAATTGAAAGCTCTTTATTTTTTTTTTTTTGGAATTACAACTTTAAAAATGCTCCTACAGAAAATGGTGACAGCATTATTTAACATTAACACTATAATTACTTGTAGGTCTATTATATATTCTGAACGGTTATTATTGATTCTACTCTTCTCAGTGTGTCATGTCTTCTTGTGATTTTAACAGAGTCATGCCGTTCTGACTGATAGAGTACTCAACGAAAAACTGAACAAGTACTAGTTTATTTGCACGCCCAGACTAGTCAGAATAAAACAAGGTTACGTTAAATTACACACTTAAGGCTTCATAACTAATAACTGAAGTACTGTATCAGTTTTATTCCACACCCAGACTAGTGAGAATAATACAATTTTACTTTAAATTACACACTTTTAAAGGCTTCGTTTTATAATAATTTAAAGGCTATACCACATATATACATGTTGGTAGTCCAAGCTAGTCTAAACTAGACTAAACTAGTCTGAACTAGTCGAAACTAGTGTAAACTAGTCTAAACTACTCAAACTACTACTAAATAATTGCATCATATTGCATTTAATCCTTACAAACATGTTGAGTGTCATATGAATCATAATGTTACTCTTAAACGTCTTCATTAATCAATTTAATGATAATCATCATTGCTACCATATTCAGCCTCATAAAAATAAGTCATTATTATAAAATATTAAATAGATTAAAAATTGAAAAAGCACCGATCAAATCACACATAACGTATTCAATAAATTAATGTGAATTTTAAATATATGAAATATTTCGCATTAAATAAATATATTATTTATTTGTTTTTTTTTAATGATATTATTTTCCCGGCGCATGGATACCATGAATTATGCGTCTCCATTTTTCACCCATCAGTTATTGACCGTCTTCAGAACCACCTATTGGACATAAAAAGAAATAATAAATTAACGTTCTGATATACAAATGATGAATGTTTATGAGCTAAACGGAGGGATAGTTTTATTAGTCGAAAATCGTCTGTTCCACTCAACAGTGCGGAGCCGAGTTGATTGAACAGTCAATCTTTCAACGAAAGAAAATATTCCCACCATTTAATGAAAGAAAAACTTTCCCGCCATTCAACGATTACAAAACATTCATTGTTTTATAACACTTCTACTGTCCTAAATTTTATTATAAACTTTATTTGATTTTTAAATACAAAACCCGCCGCTGCAATCTTGAACTGGGTGTCAAATGTTTCGGAAAAACCGGGCAGCGCTAGGCCTAGGACGGAATTTGGCCATCGTGGAGCAATTAAATATTGGTAGCACGCTGTACAAGACGTGTGGCATAGTGGAAGAGCCAATCCAAATGAGGCATTATGTCGAAAAAAAATGAAAATTAAGTTTTTTGTAGATTATGAAAATACGCATTAGGCCTATTATACTTAACCATGGACTTATGATCTAACGCAAAAAAAAATCAGTTTTCTTTCAAAATTATGAATAATAAAAGTTTGAACATTTAAAGTGTACCGCATGTTTGATAAAACCACATTTGAAAATTGGTTATCAGTATTGGCCTACATTGACTAAGCAAGGTCATTTTAAATTGTATTTTTTAATTTTTTTTTTCAAATCATATATCTGAAAATTGTTAATGTAGCACTACATACTTATGAAAATTGAAAGTTTAAACTCTATGTTTTTTTTAATAAAATAAAACTTGAAAAAACTACAGTTTTTATTTCTGCCTATTGTGGAAAACTATTTTTGCGACTTATGCCTCCTTTAGTTTGTCTGCCACATGTGGGAATTGTATTGTTTTGAGTCTATCGAGAGACAGAATAATTAGCAATTTTTGATAACGAACTGGCTGTTAAATGAAACATTTGGTATAGCTTTTTGCCGGTGAATGGAACGAAAATACCAGTGTCACGTGATAAGATATTAACTATCAAATAACAAGAATATAGTCATGTTATTAAGTTAAATATAGCATGTTATTTTTTATTAGATTCCAGTTCCTAGACATCTAAATCTGTGAAAATTAAGGTACTTAAAGGGATACTGGAGGAGTTTTTTTTTGAACGAAAACGTTTTGGAAATCATTATCACCCTAGAAAAACCCATTGGCATTCTCCAAATTAATGTCATTTCTAGTTTAATTATCACATATTAAAATAATAAAAATTAAACAGAACATTATTGGAGATGTAACCGTATTCCCAAAAAGGATTCTAAATCATGTATACATTTTCCAATGCCAATTTAATATTAAATTAAATACCTTTAATTCTCTCAGGGGCGTTTTCAAACTTAAAATTAAATTTTCTTGAAAAAAAAAGTGTTGATTGGTTTCAATTAAAAACGAATAAGGACCAAAAACGCAAATCTGTGGAAAGCTGGTTTATGCAACAATTGCTTCCAATAAAAACTGCTTCAAATGAACAAGTGCTTTGAATGAAAACCTGCCTCGAATCTTGCTTTGAATGAAAACCTGCTTCAAATGAAAACCTGCTTCGAATGAGAAGCAGGTTTTCATTCGAAGCAATTGTTCATTCGAAGCAGGTTTTCATTTGAAGCACCTGTTCATTCGAAGCAGTTTGTACCGATCGAAGCAAGTTTTTATTCGAAGCAATTTTTGCGTAAATTGCGTTCCATACAAATCAGTTGACATTGTTGTAGATAATTTTTTTCCATCGACATAGCAGAGTTAGTCACTGATACCCATACCCTATATAATTTTAATTTGAGGTTCAATTTATCATTGAGAGGTACAGTCAGTATGCTATAATAAGCTTAACACTAAAATGTGGTTTTTCAAAGTCAAATATTTGTGGTAATTCTTACAATTAAGACTACCACAAATACCTGAATATTCCACGGAATGTTAATTGGCATTTAAACTTTCACCATGGACTATAGACAATATTTGTTCAGTAAATCACAAACAAAGTTACATTTCTCATTAAACATAGCAGGACATAGCAGGACACATTTTTATTAGAAAATGTGATTTTTAATTCGATAGGAAATTCCTCCATTGTGTGCCATGTTGTAAAATAGGCCTATTAAAGTGTTGTTCAACGTTGGTGTTAAGTTTCTGTATTTCCTTTAGAATAATAATTTTATTTATGATTAATATACCACCATTTTAAATTAATTTTCAATTAAACGTTTTTTAGCTTGTGATCAGATATTAACTTCTATACACAATCATCGATATCTTAAATTTCTAAAATAAGGAGGGCCTAAAGCGATGTTATACAACGGGGAATTGTTGTACATAATACACCGAATTAGCGACCTTGTTTACATCTAGCTTCGTGGGTATAAATATAAATAGAGGGCGTTATTTTCTATACTTCGCTGTGTAAAATGAGCTAAGAAAGGACAAATTTAAAGTTTATGTATTTGTATTTCTTCGTTAGTAACTCATTCCAAACCGGTGGGATACATTCATAAATCTTTTGTAACACTAGCTATGCTTAGTTTCATTTAAATTGGAATGGATTAAACCCGTCAAATTTGCTGAAAACAGTGGATGGTTTTAGGCTCGAAACATGGAGGCGGTGCTGATCCGCTAGTGCACATAACGGCTTAGTTCTCCTACGTGGATCAACGGAGATCCAATTTTTGGCCTAGCTTGAATTGTGTATATTTCCTATTAAATGTAAATTAAAACCAGATCAACTGTGTTCTACTTAATCTAACACTAAGGTAGATGTTTACTAATGCTTTAAAAATGATCATACTTGCTAAATTCAATGTGTATTTCAACGATATTTTTGGGTAACATTTACACTCGCCCTGCGTTATGAGATAGGACTTTACGATTTGTTTTGGTTCTCATACCCACGAAGGCGAGTTTTCGTGACGTCACAGGCCATCGCTAATTCGGTCAATTGCCCTAAAACGAAAGTTTAAGTCCAATGCGCTGTATTTGTTAAGGTCAAACTTATAGCCTGTAATAAAATATTTTTTTTGCCCACACCCCACCGTCTCAAAATGTCAAAAAATAGGTTTTGAATTTTCTGTTCTTGTATTTCCATTTGTTTATTTTCATATTTTCTATTATATTACACTCCCCCTCCCCCGCAGGAAAACAAGTCAAGTCATGAAAATAGGATTCGTGGTTAGTTTTCCAAAACTAGACTATACGGATTAAAAAGAAACAGAATAATTTGCAAATAATAGCCTACAATTCAAGGGCCCTAATAGAAGATTTTCCAACCGACCCAAATAAAAAATGGTATGCTTGGAGATACAAAGAATTATTTTAGGTCTGATTATTTTATTAGGTCTATATCGATAAACCTGATCGATTCAATGGTGGAAGTCTTGAATTGCCTAGATGTAAACCATGTATAAACATTCTGCAATACCTTATATTAACTAATATTATTGAATTACTAAATAAACAAGGTGCTTTGTTAGTTTGTACCCATTTAGATGTTTAATATTGTATGGAGTGACTTTATAGATCCACAAGTCACTGATTATAATAATAATTGAATTGAAATTTAAATTGTATTGTGACTATAAATATATAATAAGAATGTGGTCTAACTGTAATGTCCAGTACTCAAATTGTTTACAAGTTCAAATGAACAGATTAGGTAGGGTTATTTTGTCTGT
>JAOTQE010057167.1:0-19520 GCA_025631205.1 Nesometra sesokonis
CAGGTTTCGAAACGTACTGTAAGTCCACTCTTACTTATGTTTTTTATTTTGGTTGATCAAAAGAAAAACACAACAAATACTATCTTTTTGATGATTTTCTTCCAATTCCGACCTTTCTTTCAATAACATTTTAGCTTTCATCTCCAAACTTATTATAGTCCTAGTAATAGACCGACCAAGTACTAAAGCGTGAAAACAAAAAGAATATGTCAAAAACCTTAGGCTAATTATACTGTATTAATGATATATACATCCCCATTTCGACTTTTGAAATATTCCGAAAACAGTATGGTTCAAGTATTTTTCAAATTTTAATTTTTGACATTTCACCTTTGTTTTGTCATGTTTATAAATATCTCAGTAACTATTGGTTTATCAGTATAGGTGCAATGGAACTTTTTGATCAGTGTACAATTCCCTTTTCATTGATATTACTGATGTTCCATTATTCAAATGTAGCCATCTTGAATTTTAAAATGGCGGCCGAAGGAGTGGTCGAAAAAATGGTACCAAACCTGTTTGTATTCATCATCCCAAAATGACGGAAATAGCACAAAAATCAATTTTGGCAAAAAAATCCAGCTGGAACCTCAATTCTGACATAGCTTTCCGTACTATAATGTTTGATAGAGTACTATATTATCTGTGAAATAATACCAAGACCCGCTGGAAGCATGGAAATCCAATTATGGGAAACACGTGTAAAAGCACATTTTTGTGTAAAAATTGACCATAAATCACAAAATCAACGATGGAATCTGTGCCAAGCTCTAAAAAAATGCATTTCACGTGGTTGCCAGTTATTAAAATAAATCGGCACAAGTTTTTTAGAGCACTTCTTAATACTTAGCCGGTCTATAGTTTAAATAAAGTTTGAATATTTCTTGGGGCAGGCCTATAGGCCTATTGTTCTGAGGACAGTATGTCGATATGACACTACCTACAGTTTATTATTATGATACCGTAATATGTTAATGACTTTTCAGATGTTGCTTGGCGGTGAACTGGTGATATTGGTCAGTGGAGGTGCTCCCCTATCTGGCGACACAATGCTCTTCTTCAGATCAGCAATGGGATGCTGGGTAATTTTAATTTATTTATTCATACATAAGAAAAATTGCTCTATTTAGCAAAATACAGGCTAGAAAATATACAGTATAGCTCATAATAAAGTGAAATTAGAAATTATACGACTACGACGATTGGAATACCTTTGCGCGCTACACATGTATGATCTTACCTGATGTTTACTAAGAAAATAAAATACTACGGCCATTTTCATGAAACCGGTGTCAGGACAATAGTTAAGTTTCATTGATGATTACAACAATTAATAAATTGTTCCTATTACGTTTATAGATATTTGAGAATTACGGTCAAACGGAGTGCGCCGCATGTACGTTTAGTTACCCTGGTGACCTGACTTGCGGTCATGTTGGTACCGTCATACCATCCTGTATGATCAAGTTAGTTGATGTTCCAGAAATGGATTACCTAGCCAGTGAAGATAAAGGAGAAGTAAGTAGTCTAATATATTTGGAACGGTATGGTAGTTAAAAAGAATAATGCGCCGCTTACGTTCAGTTGCCTTAGCTACTTCCGTAAGTTTTCGAAATAACGACGGAAACGTACATGTCATGCTTCACCTCCACCTTCTTTTCCTAAATGTACATGTGTAATTAGGTTGAAAGCTTTCGCTAAAATTTCGTAATTGTATTGACGACGTAAAGTTACACAAAGATATTTTTTTTTACTTTTTATGTATACATTTCTATTGAAACTTTTGATATGAAGTAACTGACGATCCGGCAGGGCAATTTTTAAGGTTTTTTGTTCAACTTCAATTTGTATTGTAATTTATTGTACAGATTGCAAATAAAGTCATTTGTATTGTGTTGTATTGTGTACACTGTCTCACAAATACGGTGCCATAAATTGGTAACTGGTAAGGAAGTAACCTCTTCCAATAAATTGGGGAGGTTGTTGAGTTATCTTTGCGTTAAACTTAGTGTGGCGCTGCTTTAGTTCCATTTGTTGCTACACGGGCAGTCCTGGTGTTACAGTTAATCCTTCGTTTATGATAAATTAAATGAGATGTAACGGCAATTGAATAACTTTCCGTTCAAGGTAGAAGTAGGTGCACAACGTGTGTAGTTTTGTAGATAACTGTTGAGCTTCTAGACGTTTTGATAAATATTCTTTGATCCTTCTATTGTTACTTTTCCATGCAAACCTTCAATACGTATTCTTGGAAAAGATTTAGGTGTACAATATTACCGAAATATGTCATATGTATATTGACTACTTTGCCTGTGATGGTTGGTGCGTTTTTTTTTTATTCGGGTCGTATGTAGTAGTACTTATTATTTAAAATAGTGTCTGTGTTACGTTAGAAGAAGCTTTTCGTCGTTTTTGTATTTATTTATTTACTATCATCTTGTAGGTGTGTGTGAAGGGTTCAATAGTTAGCAAGGGCTATCTAAAAGATGAAGCAAGAACTAAGGAGACAATCGATAAAGATGGATGGTTACATACCGGCGATATAGGTGAATGGTTACCAGTAAGTAAATTCTCTTTCGAGCGTTCTGACTCTTGGCTGGGGCTTCCCAGGTTCAGTACCATGAAGCGTCATACTTCCTTGAATGTGACCTAGTGCATCACAGTTCCCAATAAATTATATTGCAGGCCTAGCTTGGTAGACTGAAGCAATGCGAGTAAAATGCCTTGCCAAAAGGGAACAAACAACTGTCAAGCCTGAGTTTTGAACTTCCGAGACTTCGGACTCTAGGCTGGTTGGAAATTTCCAGTTTCAGGTATAGGAATAGAATAAAAGTCGTACTCTCCATGTGGCGTTAGTCTATAGTTTATTTCCTAACAATTGACATTGTATGCCTACAGATGGGTATACTGAATTAATGTGAGTAAAATGCCTTGCCTAGGAGAACAACCAACTGGCAAGCGTTAGTGTCGAACTCCTGACCTCATCATTTGGATTCTGAACTACAACCGCTGCGTCAACTGCTACCACTCCAAATTCTCCCAACGGTACTAGTAGGTAGATATTTTTTGTGTGGAGTGTGAAGTTAAATAAACGAATGACCTGGTTGACTTGATTATATTTACTTACTTGCCTTTCAGACTGGTCAACTGAAAATCATCGATCGTAAAAAGCACATCTTTAAGTTATCACAAGGCGAATATATTGCACCAGAAAAGATTGAGAACGTCTACATCAAGTCTATTTACGTCGCTCAGGCATTTGTGTTCGGTTACAGCCTCAAGGTAGCCTATTACGAAAAAAATCATAGAAGAGTATTCCTAAACTTTTTTTTTTCCAAATGTGCAATTTTGCTGACCTGGCTAGTCGGGTGAATCTTGTCAGATTAATAGACTTGTGGCAGAATCATATTTGAAATTTCTGTTGAAAATGTGGGTATCACCTGTGGGGACAGCACCTGGGTGGATACCAAATTTGTATCATTCTCTTAAGGAGGTCAACGTAGTCATTAAATCATTTGAAGTCAATTTTAAGATAAAATTAAGCCACAGACCCAGATCTGCGATTAAACATGTGATTTTGGTATCAAACTGTTCAGAACACCTATATTTCTATATGACCTAATGGAACACTGTGTCCAAAATTAAAAGGAGTTACTGAACATTGACCTTACCTGCATGGATTGCTATTCACACTAATAATTTACATCTCGGCACTGGTGACCGTAGAAGAGTTTCTTTCGTGTAACTTTTCAGAATGCACATATCCAATGTAACCTATCGGAACATTGCATCTAACAGTAACCAGGAATGAGTTATTGACCATTTCCTTAACTACGTGGATTTCACTGATTATATCTCCACAACTCATGATCGTAGAATATTTTGTTTTGATTGTTAATAACAGTATGTCTTTTGTTGTGGCCAGAGTTATGATACGAAGTGAATTAGCTAGTTTCCTTCAACGCCCAATCGTTCTCTTATTTATATTTGTTCTGTGATCCCTCACCGAGATATTCTTCTGTACTTATCTCGAAAATAGACATGACAGGCTTTACCTTTTGGTTTATAAAAAAATACACTCTCTGACGATTAGGTTCTGACACTTCATGTATAGGCCTACTTAGACTTTTTAATGATATTCAATTCATTCCCGTTCAAATTGCATTGTATTATGCGATATGCAATAAGAGAGATTCTTTAATAATTGTACGTGATATGCAATAAGAGAGATTTTTTAATAATTGTATATTATTTAAGCATAAAAATATGAAATTTTGAAACTATAAATAAATATTTACATTATCAATACTGGTTTGTCTTTTTAGTCGTTCGTTGTTGGTATAATAGTACCAGATGAAGAAGAACTAATGAAGTATGCGCAAGCGAAGTCTTTGAAGATGACATTACAAGAACTATGCAAAAATCAGGTATATATGTGTGTTATTAATTTCGTGTCACATCCAAAAGCAGGGTTTCCCGCCACTTACAATGAAAACTACGTCATGCTTTCTAAACCAACCAAGTATTATTATGAGGATTAGGCAATGGCGCTGTAAGGTCGTAGGAAAATAGCTGACGTGTGGTCATGTACATCGGGAATCACTGGAAAGCAAGCATGTTAGCTCTCAAGCAACACCACTTTGCGTTTGTCTATTAATAGTCTACATGATACGGTTTGAATCAGAAGCACGTCGAACTTGGTCACTTGATCTATAAAGATCTGGTGATTACATTTTTCATGAAGAAAGAGCGACGTCAAATGTTGTATTATATTTATCAAATCCTTAATTCTACGGTGTGCATGCAAATACAGTTTGACGCAGTAGATAGAATTAATTGATTCTATGTTTGACTCGTATCTTAATAAACTAAGACACGTTCACTCAATCATACCATACCGTCTAAATGAATTCACTTAGTTTTTTTTTCCTTACAGGATATATATGACATAATATTTGAAGATATGAAAAAAGTCGCCAAGGAAGCGAATTTATATAGTTTTGAACAGGTAAATCTAATTTGATTTACACAATTTTATTTGGTTGGTATATTGTAATAAGGACATTTGCACCTTGCTTACTTCAGGGTCCATTAATCTCTAATTCTTCTTTAAACCAATACTTTGTTTTCAAATTGTTTATTTATTCTTCCTTCTCTTTTACTCTCACTGGTAGGTCTACCCTTTCTGTTATTATCCTTGTCCATCTCTTATCAGTGTTTCCTATCCACCTCAACTTCATTTTCACCACTTCAGACATTATATCATTCACATCTAATCTCCTTATTTTTGTACATGGTAATCTAGATTTCTGTATGTGTAACATGCATCTTCCATTGACTCGTGTTCTTTCAATTTTTTTCGTGATTTACTTTATGAGATGCCAGGTATAGGTCAAAGCGGTTAGTATAACATATTGGTTAAATACCCTCTCTAAAACATTTGGACCGTCCGGTTGAAAATAATTTGTGTTTACAGATTGCCTTCCGGCGTGATTTTTTTTCTTTCATTTATCTTTTTGCTGTCTCCACAAAATATTATACAAAAGAATAGACTTGAGTTCCAATCCATATGTTTGTTAGCATTTTTGCTCTGACTGAACGTGATGCATGGTTGAATGTGTTTTACCAAATTTAAGAGGGCGGTATACAAATCCTTGTTAAATTTGATCTCATTCATTTTTTGTCAGTTGTATCAAATATTTTGGTTTTGTATATTTCAGGTAAAGACGATTCATCTTTCGAGTGAGCTATTTAGTATCGAAAATAACCTGCTTACACCAACATTTAAGACATGCCGCAAAGAAGTTGAAAAAGTTTACAAAGATCAAATTGATGCTCTATACGATCAGACTGGGAAATAAGCCCTGTATTATTGGGTAGCCATCTCCAAGAGCGTAGGCTGGTGGAGGGATCTTGGCTCGCTTTGAAACAGAGGAACGTTTCTACATAGTGGGTTTTATCACAATTTCTGAATTCGGTTTCACAATTGATTGTCTCGCTTTCCAGAGAAAAATTGTTTCCACTTTTTGTATTTTTAACAATAGATATTTCTAACTTAGGCTGGTTTCACAATTATCACACTAACCAGATCGAATCGCACCTCCATAGGCAGACACAGCCGACGTCACTTCTATAACAAACCAATGGAACAGACCTACTATCTAAAGCCTATAGATTGGCTTACAGAAAAGACTTTATTTTACTATTTAAATTAAATAACCTATGCTTGCACATACTATTGAAAAAAAATAGTGTATTGTACTTGATCAAAACAAAGATTTTTTAGACCTTATACCATAGTATATTATTAAGAGTTACCGGTGCTACTATTTGCACGCCTATTTAGATTACAAATGGTGTGCTTGTATTAGTAATTTTGTTTTGAATATATTAATGTAATTTAAATTATCTTGTAATACTGCGACTTGCGATAATTCTTTTATCGGTCTAATGAAAAGGTCTAAATAGACGTAGGCCAATAGCAATAAAGACTTTCGAAAATAAAGAGTTTCTTAATCTACTACTTGCGTTTAAACTGTTTTCTCTGGTTTGTCTCTTGTTTTCTCTTGCTCAGTCGGTAGAGCATCAATAATCATGTAAGGTTATAAAAAACAGACGGGTAGGCTTCTTGAGCTCTTCATCGCCGTTGCTAAAGAAACATACAATATACAGGTTTAGTAGCTGAAACTCGACCACAACGACGATAACGGAGACGGAGGCGACGTCGACGGTGAAGATATCAACGACGGCGACGACGATATATACGATGACGTTTATATCAATGATGGTGGTGGTCGTCATCGTCTTCATCATCGATGATGATGATGATGCTGACGGCGACGGCGACGGCGACGACGACGACGACGACGTCATCATCATCATGTGTAATTGTGTGTGATCATTATCATCATCATCACCAATATTGATAATGATGGTGCCGGTTGTAGTAAAAACTGCGATGAAGTTGATATTTGTTAACTCTACTACTACTTTAAAATAATAGTTTTCTAACTCAGTAACGATCGAGTTTCGTTGACCAGGATTATGTCGTAGTGTAGGCAATTTAGCTCCACAAATGGTCCAAAGTCAAACAAATTGCAAACAAAGGTTGATTTGTTTTAATTGAATATATATGATGACGAGATCAAATTCCATAATCACACCTGCCACACCTTGAGAACATATGCAAACTAGCTAAAATATCCTAATTAAGTGTTGAGAGTTAATTTTCAAATTGTTCAGAATATGTGTTGTTTTCGAACTTTGACCATATTTTCACTGGATTTGCGCAACTTTTACCAATGTTGCATAACTTCAAGTCTACCTTTGATATCTGAATTCATTTTAGTTTCTAAAGAGAACAAAATTTAGAAATCACACGCCTAACCTAACCACCTGTTCTGTTTGCATGCAAATTGCTCTAAGCATACACATTAGTGTCGAAATTATAGGATACCAAGCGAGGGTCCACCTGGCCCAGTCCTCCTTTTGACTTGAACAAATATTCTTTGAACTTGAAAAACTCATTGTTTGCAATAAACTATCTGTGGAAATTGCCTCTCAGATACCTAGGAAATTTATCTTGCTTGACAATTTTCCTGGGGAGGAGCCAACCCCCAGAAACAACACGAAATTTGGCTACAGGCCTCCTTTATCTATCTACAACCAGTGGTTGCCGAGTTATTGGTACCCTATAAATTTCTCCTAACTTGAATATGTAAGACAATTTGCATGCAAGCAGAGCAGGTGGTTGGGTATAGAAAGTATATTCATTTTTAGAAAGACTAGAAATATAAAGTCAGATAGCAACAGAAATCTTTGGTAATATTGGTGAAAGTTCTGTAAATCCTGTGAAAATACGGTCTAAGTTAATAAAAACAGCCTTTTTGGTCAAACGTTTCCATTGAACCAAATACAATATTATAGGTATTCTGAACAGTTTTGAAGAGAAAATTAACTCTCTACAACCAGACGTTTCCGAGTTATTGATACCCTATAAATTAACGCCTAATTTGCATGATTAAATCAATTTGCATGAGAACAGAGGTGCGTGAGTTCTAAATGTTATTCTTCTATTTATTCATATGTTAGAAAGTCTAGAAACTAAATTATGTCCCTGCCAGCAGAGGTCTTGAATGTATGCAAAATCTGTGAAAGTTATATAAAAACGTTGAAAACGAGGTAAAATGTAAAAAAAATGCTGACATTTACGATTATGGTTGGTCAAAAAGATACATTGGAGCAAATACATTTCGAACAATTTGGAAGAAAAACCAACTCTCTACAACCAGCGCTTTTCGAGTTATTGGTTTATCCCATAATTTGCATATTTAAGCCGATTTGCATGTAATCAGAGCAGATGGCTAGGTCTACAATTTATAAATTTTGTTATTTTATGAATATCTTCATCTTTTAGAAAGAATAGAAACTAAAATGAAGTCTCTACCAACAGTAGACTTTGGGTTATGCAAAATCTGTAAAATCTGTATAAACAACTGCGAAAATAACGTAAAAGGTCAGAAATCGAAAGTGTCGGACATTTTTTGGTAAAAAAAGTAAATTTGCTTCTATTGAAGCAAATACAAAAATAGGTATTCTAAACAACTTAAAAGAAAAAATCAACTCTCTACAATCGGCGGTTGTCGAGCTATTGATGTTCTATAAATTCACCCCTAATTTGCATATTTAAGCCAAGCATGTAAACAGAGCAGGTACTTAGGTTTGTGATTTCCAAAAATTGTCTTGTCATGTGAATATATTTATCTGTTAGACAGTCTAGATACTAAATGAAGTATCTACCAACAGTACTGTTGGCATTACGAAAAATCTGTGAAAGCTATTCAAAACTGTGAAAATGAGGTCAATGGTCAAAACGCCATTTTCGATCATTTTTTAGCAAAAAGTTCCATTAAAGCAGGAAGCTGTTAATTGGATTAACAGCTCCCTGATTAAAGTAAATAAAAATATAGATATTCTGAACTGTATGAAAAAAAATCAACTCTCTACAACCGGTGGTTAGTGAGATATGGGTACCCTTATATTTTGACACCTAATTTGCATATTTTATCTAATTTGTATATGTTCCCGAGGTCTGATAGAGGTGTGATTTGTGGAATTTTATCCCGTCGTCATTCGTATTCAATTAAACCCACAAAAAAAACCTGCAATTTGTTTGACTTTAAATGCTAGATTGATGCCTAGACTATTATACTAGGTTGGTTAGATCGAGGTTTTTCGATTGGCCGTTTGGCTTTTGTTGGTTTCCATTCATGTTTTCTTTTCAATTATCTCTTAGACATTGCTTTGCTTTATATCTGATCAGAAAAGTTTGATGATTAATTAAATTTTAAATCTCCAAACATAGCAATGTACTGTTTAACCTGCTTTAATCATTTGATCATGTTGAAATTTACAGGTTTCAGACAGGCTAATGTCTACTAATGAGCTGATAAGCTTGTTTCTCTAAACTTTGTCCTATAGTTGTATCGGTTGACTTTTACGTATAGAATTGACAAAAAGTATTATTTTATATCATATTATAAGTGATTGTTACAATAAGAAGTATCAAACTTACATTTTTGACGTATGTTGCATTTTGAACAAAGAACTTTACTGATTCTAACAAAAGCACATTTGGAGATGTGTAGGTGAGTATAGGACAAAGTTTCCAATAGTTATGTCAAAGTAATGTCAACATTTTAGATAATAGATTTATGTATCGATGGTTTCCTCCAATATTCTATTTAGTATGGGACTATGTATGTAGAACTTCATGTGCATAGTATTTATTCTCCGTTTTTTTCTTTCTGTGACATTGGTATGCCGAGCATCGGGTGTATTTATATTTATTTTCCAATTTTTGTCCAATTTAGTCTTATTTTATATTTAGAGAATCATGTAGGCCTGTGTAGTATTTAATCTCCAATTCTGCCATTCAATCATGATACTTTTTTTATAAAGAGCAACATGAGTATATAGTATTCTCTATTTTTTTTTTATTTAATGATAAATTTTATTGTAATTTTAGTATAGAAGGTTAAGAGAATTTCATCTAAAAGGTCTCCATTTGATAATAGTAATTCACACATCCATGGATGGATGTTCTCTCAGGTAACCGCTGAATCGTAAAACTAAAATTTTATATTTAGAGAATCATGTAGGCCTATGTAGTATTTAATCTCCAATTCTGCCATTCAATCATGATACTTTTTTATAAAGAGCAACATGAGTATATAGTATTCTCTATTTTTTTTATTTAATGATAAATTTTATTGTAATTTTAGTATAGAAGGTTAAGAGAATTTTATCTAAAAGGCCTCCATTTGATAATAGTAATTCACACATCCATGGATGGATGTTCTCTCAGGTAACCGCTGAATCGTAAAAGTACTAAAGACTACTTAAAAAGCGAAAAGAGTTGACCAATTCCGGCAATTTTTAGGAAAAATAATGCATTAAAGGGAATACAAATGTATCCTGAACAGTTTGGTACAAAATTCACCTTTCTGGGTACAGCGGTCGCCAAGATTACAATTTTCAAACAAAGTTAGTAGAAAAATGCAATATTAATATGTTTTTATATATTAAAATATTTTCTTAAATATGAATTTAATTTAAAGAACACTAAAAATCATTTTATTTTCTAAATATTTAATTCTATGTTTAGAGAATGTTGCTGAATTGGGTACCGTTGTAAAAATAATGTAATTATCGTTTATGTGACATGTTACATGACACGTAATATGCTATTGGCAATGAGGTAGAGCTCAAAATATAGAAAATTTTACCTAAAATGACACCGTTGACCTCCTTAAGTGGCTTTACAAATTTGGTATCCACCCTGGTGTTGTCAGACCCACACTTTCAGCATAGGTACCATTGTACCAGGCAGCTGTCACAGCTCCCTGATTGTACTAAAAAGTACCAAACAATTTCAAAATTGGATCCTGCCTCCTGACTAGTAGTAACCAAATATACTATAGGCCTATAACTTGGGTGTTGGTGCGGCATGTATACACAAGACAGTGTAATTTAAATACTAGGTACTGTAATGGCAAAAAAATATATTACAAATAATCATTACTAACTTACAATGGTTATTAAATATGACAACCGCCCTCCTTATACGGTACCGTATTTTTATTGGGTTTTGGATCAGCAACGGATCAAAGGGATTCTTTAGTTTAATCACCAATTGTTAAGCCTGGAAAGGTATTGTTGTATCCCAATTGTCATTCAAAATAGCATATACGGTTCCAGTCCAATGCCTGTATGAATGATTTGAGGATTACGCTTACAGCAGGATTTGTAGTAGCAATTCACCATGCTAAAGTTTGTCGTTATTGCGATAATTTTCGCTGTTTCTGGGGACGGTAAGTTGCATTTTATATAGAACTATCGTTGGTGGTTACAAGTTAAATCGTGCATTTCTCATTGATTACTGTGATATTTGTCGGCAATGGGTGGTGTTGTGGGCCTGATCTCGATGGGGGCGGGTCAGGTACAAGGTGTGGCGTGATTGCGCGTGGAGCTGTAGCTTGGTAGTTACGTGTTCCTTCCAACCCAGAGGTTGTGCTTCCGAGCCTGACCGTTACCGGTTCATTCTAACGACTTTAGCGTCACTCCCTAATCTGAGTCTTTACTTATAAACATAACATACGGTAGTTGCTCTCTTGTACGTGGTGAGCTAAAAAAATCGGTTACACTGAATTATGAAATTAATAATAGCGCCGCGTCGTCTATAAAAGGCATTGGTGTGGACAAGTATTATTTAGGTAGGCAGGCCTATATAGGCTCTATATCATGAACGTGTTTGTATACTGTAGTGGTATTTATTATTCATTTGAAAACCGTTACACGAGAGAGCGACGACACGTGGGAAAAGCACTTTATGATGCTTGTTAATCCAGCCGTGTTCGGCATTAGGAGTACATCCCCATTAGGAAGTTTGCAAAGTATTATCACAATGGATATTGGATTAGTTTTCACTTGATTGCTTACCTATACAGTTTATTCCTATGCTTTATAAACATTTAAATTGATAATCCAGTGAGGTTGTTAATTCAAACTTACCCTACATTTCTTTGAAGATGCATTGTAAATTTATTAAGCTCTATAATAGGAATGTACACGTGATGGGAACGACACTTGTTCGGGGATGTATCTAGGCCAAACCTGACGTTTCTGAACATCATCGTAATTAAACAACAAAAAGGTCGTTTTTTTCGAAATTATTACATAGATCTAATATTAGGTCAAGAATGATTAAAGTAGAAATAATAAAAAAATATTTCAAAGAATTTAGCGTTAGAAATAATTGTACTAAGCATTTCCTTATTAAGATAGGAGGAAATAATTAATAATTTAAAGAATTTCCTCCATTGTGACACAGACCATTTATAATCATTTAGTATATTAGTAATTTTCAAAAACTCCGTAAAGTTCTCTATTCAATTGCATTTCTATCGGATTACACGTTAATGTATTTTGAAACATTCTTACGTAATTTTCTTTGATAATTATTTCAATGGTATGCATATTCCTACTAATTATTAATATGGCCTCATGCAGTATTAATTCACTTCTTTTGATATAATTTATATAAATTTTTTGTTGAAAACAGATATATAAAATATTTTATTATACTAGTCTTTAATAAAGTGTAAAAATATACGTGTAATTCAAATTGTAATTGGGAATGTTTGTGAACAGATTGAATAGCCTGGTTAGGCCTACTTCTTAGACCAAATTATCTACTGATTGTTACTGGTTTTGCATTATTTCAAGGTAAAAATAAAAGCCACGTTGTCAAATGGATACTGGTTTGTTAAGCATTTACCGTTGCCAAATAAGAAACATGATTTAATATTTCGATATTTAGTATAGCATCATCAGTGAAATAGGCTATGAAGTGAGATGATTATGCTGATACATTCAGCAACCAGACCGGAACTTACCTACACCATGTTATAATTTATAGCAATGGCAGAGACACCAAATTGGAAAACCAGGATTCCTGGTGATTGTGTCGGTCAGCGTCCTTGACTGCTTTCGGGTACATCGAAAGGTGAAATCTTATGAACAAAATGCTTTGATTTTCCAAATGAAAGGTGTTTACTATTATATTTCGTACAATTGTTCACAAACGAACCTTCTTAATACTAGATATTTTTTTATATTGATAATTTATAAAAAATCCTGGAGATAATCATAAGGGCTAGTATTCTCGAAAGTTAGTCCAGGACTAACCCTAGAACAGCACTAGTTGATCCTGGACTATCCATGAACCTGGTTCCTTGGCAAACAAAATTTAGAATACTTTAGTTCAGGGTTTATATCTGAACAACCGTTAGACACATTTGAGAATAAATACCATAGTCAGTTAGTGCCAGATTTAAATCTGAATTTAGTCCTGGACTAAAGTTAGTCTGCTATCGAGAATACCAGCCAAACATTTTAAATTCTTGGAGAAAATTGTGTATTTTCTGGAGCCCGAGAGATGAAGAAAAATTCCTAAAGACTCCACTGCAATGGAAAGTTAATATTTTATATTATTTTTAGATGCACCAAAGCATTTCTCTACTGCACTCCGTTGGTCTTGATCGGTGGCCATTACGTTTAATATGCAATTTCTCCAATCTTTATAGTTCAAATGCTTTGATAGTAAGCAGTTTCTTAGTAATGCCTGTTAATTGATCAGACGGTCGTTCTAACTGTGGCATAGTTGGGAAAAGCAACATCTATATAATTTCTGTCTGGCTGTTTTAACTTTAAATAATTATGTATTATCCAAAAGAACAGAGTTCTATGTTTAAGCTAAGTGAGTACGTCAGTCTTCTCCAAACTTGGCTAACACAGGGAGTGGTTGTTCAGAATAACTTTCTCGGTCCCTCATTCCACCCAAGAATGTATGTAGTAAGGTGGGCCATATCAATCCATTCATTGAGAGGCCTTAGTGTACTATTAATTTAGAAGAATGCAGCAGGTACTGTAGCGATGCGGGGGGTGGATGTTTGTTACGTGAATGTAAAAATGAATAAATGTTGTTTATAAATGAAACAATACGTGTAAATAGTTATTAATATTTTGTTTTTATAATTCTAGCATTACCAATTTCTAATGAGAATGCGTCAGGCTTGGATGGTGTATGGGATACACTGAATTACAAACTACTGATATATGGTGCAGCTTCCATCGCTATTGGAACTACTATTTACCTCGTCGTGAAGAATGGTCGATTTACGTCTCCCGGCAGTCTTCTCAAACAATCTGTAGTACTTTCAGTATGTAAAAGATATATCGTAATTAACATCATCATCATGGTCATCATCGTCATCATCAACATCATTATCGTCATCATCACTATCGCAGTAACAACTACCACCACCAGCATCACAATCATCATCATCATTAACATCAGCAAGAACTCTTTCATTTATCAATTTCTCCTAAAACATTGTTTTTTTACAAATTTATATTAATTATAATGCTAACCTATTTTAGTATTGGACATTGACAATTATTAAGTTATAACTTCAAATAGAAGCTGGGTAGACTGAAGCAATGCGAGTAAAGTGCGTTGCTCAGGTGCTCTGGGTCTCGAACCACCGACCTCTCGATTGGGATTTTAAACCGCAACCGCTGCGCCAACTGTTCCTAGTAAGCTAGTAGAGAGTTTAATATACATGCACCTAATAAAACAATCCTGCATAATAACTAGAAATGATCAAAATTAATCAAATCAATCCACCGCTTACAAAAAAAAACAACTCATTACTAAAATGAACATTTTTGTTATTAATTTCTTCTACGGTAATGTGAGGTGTCGTGACAAAAATGAGTCGTGTTGTACACCAGGTCATTTTGAGATATTCACAAAAGTAGGTAAAAAGTCATATATTTATAAAAATGACATTTTTGTAGTTTTGGGAAGTTTATTACTTAAATTTCATAATTACACACATCCTTTTTATGTTTATTTACAATAAACATTTTTTTGAACTACATATTGTGAAGGTTGTTTTTAAAAATCAATGGAAAACAGGCAGGAAGTCAACAGTTGTTTATCTTTAAAAGTTGATTTTCTCCAAAGTGTGTTTTAATTTGTGTACATTTCAAAATTACTTTTCTCTGGTTATACTCCACCTATGAACCCGATTCAAAAACTAAATTAAAGCTATTAATATCTTCTATGAGAATATAACAATAACTCAATTTTGATTTTGTGTACAACTCGACTCATTTTGTGGTGACACCTTACATATTTATCTCAAGAAAATGAAGACTTTTGGTCTATGATGAATGCCTTCAGATAAACTACCACTTGTTTTTTTGGTAATTAAGCCACTGGCAAACTACTCAATTCGTTTGGTATTTCTAGGGTGATGAACGGATCCACATATCTCAATTCACTCCACTCAAAGAAGATGGTACACCAGACTTCCTCGAGTACACCTATGAAGATGCTAGGACCTCCTATCAAGCAATTGTTCGTGGAAATGCACAAAGTAGTAAGTAGTAAAAACAATAGTGAGTTTTCGCAGCTGTACGAATACGAAAACGGATACGTCATACATTCTTGTAACATTTGAATAAAACACCTTAAATATCTGTTACAGTTGGTCAGTATTTTACAACGATCATCAACAATTCAGGTAGAAAATTTTATATATTTTGTAACAGATTTAGGAACTTTAAAAAATTGGAGTGTGACGTATCCGTTTTTGTATTACGTAAGTTTGCGGAACCTCGCTAATTATGATCCTGACTTGGGATCAAACGTCATTATAGGTCATTAAGTGGTCAGTTGATCCACTTTTTCATTAAGACCCACTAACACATCTTATACCCCAGTACAGGGTGAGGGTTAATGGGAAGTTAGGACCCAATTTACAATTAAGCTAATATTGATCAGGAATAATTCTTAGGGAATTTTAAATATAAATTACATGTCACCTTAATTGTCAAATGTCAACTAAGGGTCATGACAGAGATAGAACAACACAGGCGAGGAGAAATCGTTAACGATTGACTTGTTTTTTTCAATCAAAACGATTACAATAAACAATAAAATTGCACACAATAACCATGAAAAACAAAATGATGCAGTACACTTGAAAATAAATTAACATTCAATCGTGCGCGAGTACACTGGATATTAAAAAAAAAACATTATCATAGATTTTTTTATGCTTTTTAAATTGTATGCCAATATCCTTCACCTCAAAATAATAAAATTCGGGTATAAATAGAATAATTCAACTATAATAAGTATCAAAGCAATCTGTATTAATGTGCAATTATTGATTTCATACACAAAATCTGAATTTTTATTATTACTGTGTAAATAAGCAATTTTAATATATCCTTGTAAATATACAGACTGGTTTCGTATAATTAGGAATCAAGGCATAAAGGGGGTTTTATAACTTTACGATCGTAGCGGACGTAGATAGGTTACTTTCTGCTTTTGTAAGTTTTAAATTGATGGATGTGTTCATGTTCAATAATCTACTTTTGGATAAGTGATGATCGTTGTGAAATACGGATACAGGACAACTCGTACCCATGCCAACTCGTCCCACTAACTCGTACCCAAATCTTGGATAACTCTTACCCGCGGCAAAATCTCTAGTAGGCCCTATGTCTCCCAAGAGTTCAATTTTTAAATGAAAACTTAACAAAACAATTAATATTTTAATATTAGACTATAAATTTCATATGAAATAGGAATAAATAAGTTGTAGTTTAAAGTAAGAGCAACAATGCAGTTATCTACCGTAGGTACGAGTTATCCATTTGGGTACGAGTTGGCGTGGGTACGCGTTTGCATGGGTACGAGTTGTCCTTTTCTCCGAAATACATTATTAATCAACTGCGACAGTAACTTGTCGGTGGTCAACTCAAACGTTACAACGTTATGACGTATCCGTTTCCGTTATTGCATTTCGTGAAGTTACGAAACCTCCCTATTATTTAGGAGAGTCCTTTAGTTAAGGAGCACACTTCTAATTAATGAATCTGTTTCATAGATGATAGAATTCAAGAGTCAGCTTAATTGAATATAGAGTACCAGTTGTGATGTTTTAATTTAACTTCCAATAAGAGAATTAAACCTTTTACTCCGATTCTATTTAGGAGAGGTGAAGTATTTGTTTATTACAAAAAAAAAAACGGAAATGCAACAAATTGGTTATAATATACGATAGGAACGCCGGTGAAGTAGAAGATAGATAATGGAATTAAATAATTAACTAATAACTATGCGAAACCCATTATTTATATGGCGCTTTTTACAAAACGCCTTACATTTTATACAAAACGGTACGATACATCAATAAATACATCAAAATACATCTGCACATTCAAATCAAAACGATTTAAATGGCGTTTAGACTTTTGACTCAGATTCTATATAGGAGAGGTGGAGTGTTTATTGCAAAAAAAAAATCAGATATGCAACAAATTGATTATAATATGCGATAGGAACGGTGAAGTAGAAGACAGTTAACGAAATTTAAAAAAACGTTTTTAACTAATAACTATGTGAAACCATTTATGTATTACAAAATGGTTTACGGCCACATCACAAACGTGTTTCAGTGGAAAATCACCATCATCAGTGTAACGATATGTTTATTTTTTTTTAATAAAATTGTTTATTACAAATTACGGTTGGTTTAATACAAACATCGTATTTTTTATACCCAGTTTGGTAAAATGTAAACCTAATTTACCGGAGTCAGTAAAATTACTTTTAAAGTAAGCTTCCTACTCTCCTTGACCTTGTTTTACCTGTTTTTATATTTTAATAATTCATTGACAACAATTACCTTGGTCTTACGCATTGTACACTCTAGTGGAGTCGTTTTCCTTTTGTACTTAACACCATACTGAAGCATTGGGGTGTTAACTGGTTTTATTCGGTTGTTTATTGTATATGTGTAATGATGTATTTAAAGATTCATGCAAATAGATTCAATGACCTATCTACTATAAAGTAGGTTATTCAGTATACCATAGGAATAGGATATGTGATCTTACAAAGCTAAGAATTTCTCGTAGTAAGGTAATATACTGTTGCATACCTTAAAATATTGTAATACCAGCCTATGATACCGGTAATTGCCTTAATAGGAATTGAGATGTTATGCTAAAAATGTCGGTTTGCTTTATATTCTACCATATATCCTGCTCCTCTGTCTTCAACTGAATATTTTCTATTCTAATGATTTATCTGTCACAACAATTTCCTCCCTATAATAAAGATAAACACAATATACAATACAATAGGGTACTGCACCTTATATATTGTTTTCAACGATTTGAAAGCAATTCGATCTTATCAAAAAATTGAAAATATAGTCTTACGATTCTATAAATTATGAAATTAACCAACTAATTTTTTTGGTAATTTCATTTTTTTTTCTTGTGAGAACTGTATTAGGTATTTTTTACAATGCAATAGAGATTAATCTAATTACGTGTAAACCAAGCCTCATCCGTTTACACTTACAGTATCACTCTATCAGTACACTTGGACCAGGAAATAATATTAGGGTGAAGTGGAGACGTACCAAAGTCTAATCAGAATATTTAACACATAATATTGTAAAAATAATGACCCCGTTTTAGTAAAACAATGGCCAATTTTGGATTAGAAATTTAAGCTACATTAGTACCGCAGCCTACGTGCTAACTTGACCCACATTTTCAGCTTTATTATTTAAGGTGAACACATGTATCATAGGTTATTATTTACCCAAACTATTTTTAAACACGGAAAGCGTCTCTATAAACAGCTTTTCAAAAATTTCGGTCTGTCTGTCTGTCTGTCTGTCTGTCTCTCGGTCTGTCTGTCTGTCAGTCAGTCTGTCGGTCTTGTCACGCACGTTTGTGACTATTTGCGTTTTGTTCATTCCATAATTGCTGATAATCAGCATTGTATGGGTGTCACTTTAAATATATACGAGATATAAAACAATTAATTAATCATCAACTGGTAATACCTTAATATTAAATTTGAACTAAAATATCGTTATAAATACGCTTTTAACTGCTTACTTCCTTATTAAAACTGTATACAATATATCATTTTTTTTTGTTTCTGGAGTTATGCAAATTGCAAATAACACCTCAGGCTACACTCAGTGACTTTTGCCTCGGGCGTACTCGCAGACATTTTAAATCTGCATAGCAAATGATGTTAATAAAAGTAAGCACGATACAGAACCAATTCATTCGATCACTGATCTTGCTTGTATAGTTTTGGATCAGTAGCCGCACTCTTCAATCGCCTTGTATAGGAGGTTGTAGAATAGGAATACTAGCCCAGTTTTGTTGGCTAAATAAAAGTGATGGCGTGCAGTACACGAACAGTTTTGACACTGACCAGCTACAACTACTGTGCGCCGCTTTCCGCGTCTTATTGTCGGATCTACTTGTGAAGCAGTTGGCGCAGTGGTGGCGTTTCGGGCTTCCAATCACGAGGTCGGTGGTTCGAGACTCACTCTGGTCGACTG